>PVJD01005169.1:0-120386 GCA_004026545.1 Mormoops blainvillei | reverse complement strand
TACTTATTTGATATTTGAGGTTAGGAATTGTGTCTGTCCTGGCCAACTCAGTGTCTCGCGCAGTTCTAGCAGAGTTCCTGGCACATGGGAGATACTCAATAAATATTTGTTGAATGTAATTGGCACCTCCAATTATCCAAAGAGCTTGCATCATTTCACGTGCAGGGACATCTGGATATCTACCCTATAAAAAGGGTGCATAAAGAGATCAGTTTGAACTCATCAGAGAAGGTGCAGCTTTACAGAAACCAGACAGTGTGTGTGTGGAAGCGCAGAACTAATGGCCTGTAATGAATCCAGGCTCTTTGTTAATTAATGTGCTGCTCAGGAAAATGTCCTCTCTCGTGTTCTGTCAGGTAGAGCCTTTAATGAGGCAGCTCTGTGATGTTTAAAAAGCCTCCAGCATCACTGGTGGGAGCAGGAATGGCAACAACCCTCATCACTTAAGTTGGAGGAGATGAAATCAACTCCTGCAGCAGGTTGTCTAAGAAACCCCACCAGCTGCAGGAAATGGGTTCCATACAACACCTGCCCATTCAGTAATCGGTGTATAGAGATGGGGGCCAGAGCCTTGTGAATTCCTACCTTCAGAAACTGGTGTTGCAAGTAGAGAGGGAGAGTAACTTCTGATTCAAATCTGGGACAGGTACATCTGACTGACAAGGCCCGAGTCGTGTGTCCCAAGCAGCAGAGACAGGCTGGTAAAGCACATAGCTGGCATTTTCCTCTGCTAGAGAGAGAGCCAGACTTCTGAGCTGGGGGACTCCCTGAACAAGGAGGGAGAGAGGGTGTGGAGCTCGGCGACCAAAACAAAGACAGATAGCCACTTCTCCTTTCTTTTACCAAACTTTTGGAAAATATTAGCTCTTCCTAAGTAATTCAGATAGTTTGGTGCTAAAGCTCAAGGAAGAGCTGCAGAGAAAAGAAAATGCAATATGGCCTTTAGGAAAGTTAAATAGATCTAAAAATGATCAATTGCAGGAACTGTACAGTATTTCCCAGAACTAGTAAGGAAGAAAACAAACTTGACCCGCATCTGTGGAGCAATCTATTAAGGAAGTCAGACATGAAACAATGACTTAAGAAAATAAAGATGAGACTGCAACATGAGGGAGACTGAGTAAGGAGAAGAACAAGGAACTATAAAAGAGTTTATCAAACAGGAGGTGCTGGAGCACCCCGGGGGCCTACGGTGTGCATCAGTCTCCAACTCCTCATTCAGTGACAACATACTGGTAGCTTTAAGTCAGCCATCATGGGGGTATTCCCCCCATGAAAATCAGTAATGCTCCAAATTAGGGCTGTATCCCGAGGAGCCGGTCATAAAAGATTTACCAGCACACCACTGAAAGTAAACGAATTTACATGAGCAGGGGTTGGAGGATGTCAGAGAATGTCTCTCTAGGGAAGTGGCACTTAAACTGAGATGATGGAAATTAGGAAGAGCTCCACTGCAGAGCAAATAGTTTGGTCAGATCTGGAAAGACACAAACCTTTGAGCATTAAATAAGTAAACATCTCAAACTAGTTTCATAAAATAAATTCCTCTTTTTCACACTCTGCTATTTTTCACCCGTTATGTAAAATTAAAAAAAAGTCAGTTAGATAAACCATCTGATTAATTACATATATTTGCATGCCATCTGGTAATAAATAATTACTCCCAAACTTTTCTGGGTTTTCCAGATAGAAATAGCAGGGTCAAAGGCTATTGCAGAAAGTTTACTTGGTTCAAGATTTCTCCCTACATAGGCTCCCTAGGGTCTGCTTTGCTTTGCCTGTGACAGCGCACAGCTTGGAAATTTGATTCTCTGGGCTTAAAAAAAGAAACATAAGATCGAGCAGGTAAAGTAAACTTCTATGCACACTTCTAATTTTTTCTCTCAACCTGGCAAAAAGAGAGCAGATTACAAATTTTGGTCTATATTCTAGTCAAATTGGTTGGTTCCTCTAGTGCCGTGCTCACTAGAATGGAACAGATTTGAGTTACTCTATGAAATCACCACATGCAGTCCCAGGACCAGGACATCGAGATTGACATGGCTGTACTTCGTGGGTCCTCTGGTCCCCGGGGTTACAGCGGAGGTGAGAGATACAGTATGAAAACACACAGCAGCTTCGAGTGGATCATCTTTTCGCAGACTTTCCCTTGCCCCTCCAAGCAGTGCTGCCCCTGAAGACTCCAGCTCACAGTCAGAAGTGAACGAGAGCCTGCTGGAGATCTTGAAGACGGCATTGAGGACAGCCAATGGCAACTTCAACCTAGAGAGCCTTAATCTGAGTTTTCGTAAAGAAGATCGCTCATTCTCAGGCTACCTACCCCCACCCAAGGTAACCAAAATTAGACTCCAGATCTCTTCCTCTCTAAAAGTCTACCTCAGGGCGTTGGGTCTATAGTAAGAAGCCAAAGTTATGATCTGTGTTCTGCCTGTGGATTATATTATACACTTTTTTTGTTTGTTTGTTTTCTGTGCCAGAAAGGAGAAAAACAAAAGAGAAAAGGAACTGATAAATAGGCAGAATTGCTCAAGGAATTACTTATATTGAGCTATGTTTTATGTTAAGAATATAGAATATGAAAATACCCAAATAATATTACACAATGAAAAACAAGTATTTTTGCCAAGGTCAAATGTTCATTTCTCGTATCTCCTACCAGTTTCTCTGGGGCCAGTACGTGGTATTCCATTCCTTAGGTATATCAAATTGTAGGGAATAATATGATATATTGCTGATAGAGATAAATGCCCTCTTTCTGGAACATTAACTAACAGTGCTGATGTGTTTCATGGAAGGAGATCCAGCACCATAAACCCCAGTCGTGAGGCTACCTAGGATACAAGCAAAACAGTAATTACCACTAATACTACAATTCTATTGACAACAACTTGTCACCACCACGCTTTCCTGAGGTCTCGCTAAGTGCCAAGTACTGCACTAAATGCTTTACTTACATCCTCTCATCTAACACTTACAAAATAACTATAAAATCTAAGTAGTCATTATAATACCCACTTAATAAATTTTAAAAACTGAGTCTCAGAGAGGCCAGTTGAGTCACCCGAGGGCCTCAGCTAGCAAATGGCAGAGGCAGGATTCAAAGTACAGAAATGAACTGGAAATTAAGAGCCAGAATGGAGTGCTATTAGGCAGAAAATAGCTGGAGGGTTCCGTTGAGCTCAGAACACAAAAGTTAGAGTTCCAGAGGAGTAGAAGGAATTGAAAATTATGGGGAAGGAGGAGAGGTGCGTCTTATTGGAAAGATTGAAAAATACCTTTCATCTAAGTAAACGGGTTAGAATTCACAGGCAGAGAATTTAAAGGAAATAACAATGTTTACTAAGGAAGCAAGGCCACAGTGTGCTAGAAAGGGGTTCTTATTCTAGCACAGAGGTAGCTTTCTCTATGCTTTCATTTATACAGTCAGCTAAGCGTGCAAAGGCAAAGCTCATGATTGTGTGCGTGTGTGTGTGTGTGTGAACATTATATCTACAAGCATGGTTTACTGGAAAGAGAGAGAGAACACTACAGGAGATTCCACACATCCTAAATATATGTTTTCATATTCAGGACTGGATCAGTAGGAATAGAATCAGAAGCATCAATTGTTTGTTATTGGAAGCTACATAATGCCGTCAGGGAAGCCAGAATGTTCTCAGATGATACTCGTAGAATGGAACATAAATGACTTGAAAATCAAAGTCAATTTGCTTACATTCTTTGAGTCTCAGATTTTTCATCTGGAAAAACTGGGTTCCAAATCTGCCTCCTCTCTGTTGCTAAACAATGTCAGTGTGTGAAGGCACTGAGCGCACTGCATGATATCTGAGCACTGGCTATCAGAGCAGACCTTGACCTTCTGCCCCACAGCTGGCCCTGAAAGCTGAAATTTGTGGTTCATATCCAAGGAAATGGGACACATTTTCCTTAAAGCTGGCCTGCCTCTTGTGAGCCATCTGGCATCTCTTAAGACATCTGGAAGTCACTCAAAGTATATTACAGTTCTGGGAGGCATGTAAAATACAATTCTGTTTCTCCAGAATGTGAGACAAATTGAGACCCAAGGGACATTGGATACTGGGAGCAGCAGTTCCAGTTCAGCATCCTTGCTCTTGAACACAGGACCTGAGTGGCCTGGGCAGGGCCATCTGAGTTAGAAGGGGTTTTCTTTTTGACAAGTACCAAATTTCTTTGGGGTACAGTGCAGAGAACCACCGACCTCCTTCAGTGCCTTGTAAAATCTATGCTCCCTGTGCTGGACAGAGTGGGGGGCTGAGATGAACATTTGCACCCTGTGCTATGCGCAACGAACATTTCAGAGGGTTCACAAATGATCTATAGCTTCTCAGATAAATAAACGCAGTCCTGAAGGATAAACTATGGGTCTTGTCACTCAAATCAATGGAAAAGAACGGTATGAAAACATCGAATATCTGTCATCCTTATTCTGTGAACTTGCTCACCCTGTTCATCTAGCACAACTTTGATGCAATGTTGGCTTCTGGGAGAATTGCTGAGGCAATGTGGATCCACATACATTTATTAACTCCACCCCCACCCCCAACCATTACCAAGTAGATTCAGTAGGTCTGTAGAGCCTAAGAAGCTCCCAAGCACACAGGCTCAGTTTAACATTTTTATACATAATCTGTATTCTTCATCTTTTGAACTCATTCTCTTTCCACTCTACATCCCAAACCATTCCTAGACCTTCCTCCCAGAAGAAGCTAGCTAGAACACAGGTGGCTGAACTTCTAACTGCTCTGTTTCATTTTCATACGACTTCCTCCTTATCATCAACAGGGAGCCCCATTACTGAGCAAACCTGGGGTTGGTGAATGTGAAGTTGTTTCCAAGGCTCCAGCTATGACACTAGTTTACCTAGTGACCAGGACTGTAAGACAATCTTCTGCAGTTTGTCAGCTCCTCTTTTGTATTTGGTTGTTTGTATATCAATATACCCTGCCCTAAAACTATAAAATTACTTCTGCTTCCCTTTTTCCAGTTCAACAGCCATCTTTCTGATCAATATGGCATGTTTATCCAATTCCTGCATTCAACATGTTCACTCAGTGTCTTCTGGGAACTGTGATAAGGCTAAGGACAAGAGACTATTAACACTTTCAAGAGCTCAGGGGAAAGGTGACATCTGAATGTGTTGTCACAATTCTGTATAACAAATAAAGTGATGGCAGTATTTTTGAACACAGACAAGAAATGCCAACCTAGCTTAGCTCAAAAATTCTTCAGGGAAGAAGAAACAAATATTGAATTTTAGAGGACAGGTGAATTTGTCAAAGAACAGGGGGAAGGAGCAGAGGGAAAAAATCGGGAAAGTGTTCTGGGTACAAGCAGCAATGAGAAATGGCCCAGAAATGAGAGCGAACATGGTCCAGTCAGGGAGTGGATGCCACTCACAGAGGCAGAACACAGTGAGCGTATGGCAGCTGGGGATGGTGGGAGATGCTGCTCAAGTTGATGCTAGAATGGCAAGTAGGAACTAATTTATGAAGTTCCTGTGGAGTGTGAATTTTATCCTGAAGGCACAAAGGAATCATCAAAGGATATTAAACAAGTGAATTATAGGACCAAATTTGGAATTTAAAAATTGAGCACTCTATTGGAATACAGAGAACTAGGAGCAGAGAGACCCTTTAGAAGGCTGGTCCAGCAATTCAAGCAAGAAATTAAGAGAGTTTCAACCAGGGCAGTAACAGGAGGGATGGAGATATTAAGGAAGTACAAAAGCAGATCTTGATGACTAATTCGATGTGGGCCCTGAATTAGGAAGAATCAAAAATGATTCCCAAGATTTAGCCTTTGGAGACTTGGTGGATGGGGGTACCATTCTCTGAGACAGGGAACAGAAAAGTTGGAAGGGGTAGAGGAAGGTATGACGAGTTGAGTTCTGAACATGTTGATCTAGGTCGAGAGATTAAAACTAAATAATGGCTTAAGAATCTTTGATACAGAGTTGAAGCCATCAGAGTAGTTAGGCTTACTAAGGACATAATGAAAAGTGAGGAGGGAAGGTTAAGGAAGGCACTCATTGTTGAGGAACAGATAGACAAAAAGAAGCCAACAAAAGAAACTAAAAATAATCAAAAGAGATGTAGGAGTGGTCAAGAAAGCCAAAAGATCAGCCATGTCTCATGCTATGAAAAGGTCATGTATAATTAGGACTGAAAAGTATCAAGTATCCATGAAATTTGAAACCATGGAGGTTACTAGTGACTTCGTAAACACAGCTTAAATACAGTGAGGGGGTAAAATGCAAATGAAGCCATAAATGGGAAGAAAGGAAGTTTAGAGAGCATCTGTGCACCACTCTTTCAAGGAGCCTTTTGGGAAATAAATATTTATTTCACATGGCATTTTCTAAATAAGATCATTTACTTACATTTGATTTTTTAAAATCCCTTATTAAACAGAAGAAACTTCACATAATCACTTTCTTACTGAACAAGGGTCATCATTATAATATTCATCTTTTAAAGGACTTTAATAATAACCCTGAATAACACTAAATTGCTAGGATTTTCTGGTAGATACTTCTATTACTCCCCTACAATTGTCAGCAGTCAGTTCTGAGCAGCTATCAATCAATCTGCTTCTAGGAACCCTGAAGTACTATTTCTAATCTGCTGCTCATTTTAGCCTTAAGCAAAACTCAGTATTGCCAGAAGTAAATAAACTGTTTTTAGAATATCCTTTTAATACTGGTGTTTAAAAATACATTAATATGCTCTAATTATGATAATAAATCAATTCTTACTTATGGAGTAAACTGATAAAATGTGACTAATTTCTACCTCTTGAAATTTATTCTTTGCTAACCTCTGTCCATACACCAACTCTTCAGTGTCTTCAAGTCATTCATTCTTTTCCTCATTCAACCATGTATTCATTTATTCAATAACTATTGATCTTTATTTTTTAACAATGTGCTAGGCAGTAATGATAGGAAAATGAAACACAGTGCCAATCCTCAGTAAGCCACTGTCTTGTAGAGAAGCTCTAATAAACAGATAATTACTGCCCAGCATGGAAAGGGATATAAAACTATAGTAGAGTGAATAATGTCAAAATACATGCAGTTTCTAAAAAGCACCATGCTCTTTCCCACCCATTACTTACAAAGTTTTTCCTCTGCCTGGAATTCTCCCCAACCCCTTCATCTTCTGGCAAACTCGTAGTCATTTTTTATGTTTCATATTGAGTTTTTTTTTTTCTCTCTGTTAAGCTTCCCTGACACAATTCCTCTACACCTAATAAGTAATATTTGCAAGTTTCGAACCCAGATATGTTCTTTGTCCCCTTTCACACAGATAAATGAAAATGGTCTCTTTGTCACTCTTTTAAAGTCTAGGTTCATTATTATTCAAGTATGGTCAGACCAATAGGCCTGGAGATGACTGCCATTGAAAAATTAGTGCGCTGCTCATAGTCCCCAAGAGGAGGGGGCCCAGCACAAGACACAGGCCACGATGGGAAGCACCGGGGGCTATCAGGAGGCAGAGAGGATACCAGGGAAATGTGGGCAAGAGCCTTCACTGTGGAATGGGCAAGGCAGGGTAACCAGGTTTAAAACCGACTAGATTGAGTAATTTGGGCCCTGGGGTATAAGGTCTTTCCCAATTTACCTGGTACTTGGTCCTGGGACAAGGGCAGGGAGACAGCAGCCTAAGTGTGAGAGCCCCAATAAAGGAGGTGGTTGGTTTGCATGTGAGAGTCACACTTTCAAGCCAGTACTTCACTGTATCTAGGAGTTGGCTAGCCCTGGGAGAGCCAATCTCTCAGAGTCAGCAAAGCCCCATGACGTCAAAGCATTGGATCAAAATAAAAAGACATGCTTGATGCAACTAATGTACTGAAATTGCCTAAAAATACTAATAGCAGCTACTATTTAGCCCAAACACTGAATTAGACATTTCTTTTTACTTCCTTCTTTCTTTCTTTTCCTTCCTCCCTCCCTTCCTTCCTTCCATTCTGTCTCCCTTCCTCTCTCCTTCTTTCTTGTTTTCTCTTCCTACTTCTTTCCTTTCCTCTTCTCTCTTTCTCATCTCTTTTTCTTCATCTTCCCTCCCTTCTTCTTTTCTTCATTCAACAGATATTAACCCAATGTCTACTAAAAGCTGGGCACTATTCTAAGTGCTTATTTTCTCATGCAATCGCCACAGAATCCAGGGAAGTAGAAAATGCTTGTCATATTTAGTAGATAAAGTAACTGGTCATACAAAGATTAAGTAACTTCCTGAGACCAGACAGATCGCAGGCACCTGATCTGGTGTTCAGAATAAGTCTGGTTTTATTCCAAAGTCTATATACTTAAACATTATGCTAAACATGCAGCATATGCTATCATGCCCCTAAAAGTCTGATATGTTTAAATCTAAGTATCATCCAGACACCAACTTGAGAAATGAACTGGTTTGTTAGCTAGACTCAGAAAATAGGGACTGATAGCCTAATGGTAACCATGGGCTCTCCTGGAGCCTGGAGGTCTGGGTTCAAATCCAGGATATGTCTGCTTTTAGGTAAACTATGTCACCTCTTGGTGGCTTACTTTCCTCATCTGTAATACAGAGTAACAATAAAACGAATCACACACATAAACACACGCAAAGAAAATGTTAAGTACATGGGAAACTGCGGTGACCATTAACTCATCCAACAAGTAATTTATTGAGCATCTGGTTTCTATACTAAGTTTTATGACTTTATTAATTATGTGACATTGAGGAGGTCACTTAAATCTCTCTAAATCTTAGTTTCCTCAAATATGAATCGCAGATAGTAATATTAACCATGCTAATACTGCAAGCTTGATCTGTAAATCAAAGTAGTTGTACAAAAACATTGTGCAATGTACCTATATAACAAGTGTATGTAATTTATCTGTGTAACAAGCATATGTAATTTCTAGGCCTTGACCACCAATTCTGTGGTTGACAAAAATGTACGATGAGAAGTTTAAAGTTCGGTGCCTTCGGTGCAATGAACTACGCTTCTGTATCAACATCTAAAACTTAGCTGTTGCTGAGCATTCAGTTGGACATTCTTGTCTTGAATGATATCCTAACGGTATGAACTCAATGCACTCCAAGGTATTAATTCCTTGTCAAAATCATGTAGATTCTAATTATGGGAGGGAAATTCTAATTTTAATTTCATTGCCCTGACGCTTCAAATTCTTATTTGTAGGTCAGGCTTATATGTGGAAAACATGGATTATGTGTGACTTTGAGCCTCCTGGAAACATTGCTTAACCATCAAGATTTGGTTTACCAAAATGAAATACAGTAAGTTGATTTTTTATTCACAGAGTCCTCTAAAAGGATACCAAACACAGAGAGCTGTCTTTAATCCAAAAGATTCATGTGTGAACTAATCAATTTCCTCACCTAAAGGCAGAGTTAAGAAATGTTTGCTTACAGTAAGACCAAACAATCTTCTTAGTCATCCAAAAACAAAAGCAGTGAGCTTCCATTTCCAGCCATTATAGACTATCAATAATCAGATTCACCATTCCACCTTAAACAACTAAAAAATAGGACAAAGTATATGAAACAATGGTTTTCAGATTATTGGACAAGTGGCAGCACAGAGCAGTGATTCCTGAGAGAAAAAACAAACGAGGTAAGCTCAGTGTATTGAACAAGAAGGGGGAATCCAAACTGAGCCCAGCATTCCACTTGCGCAAAAGAGAGAGAGTGCGGAGTTCAGGAAGGCCACGGAGGCTAGAATGCACAGTTCAGGGTAGCAGAGAGGAGAGATCTTCAAAGAGTTCTTTTAGGAATTTTCCAAAGAGTTGCCCAAAGAGTCTTCATGTGAGTACCGGCCAGTGTACGCATTTGAGGAAGCTACCCAAGTCCAGAGAAAGAACGATCAAAAGAAAGAGGTGGAAAAATGCTTAGATCTCACGCAGCATTGGGAATAATTCATACGTTCACAAATCAGAGAGGAAGACATGTGGCCTTGAGTAGAGTCCTCAGAAGGATCTTGTGCTGCAGTGAGGCCAAAGCACCCTAGACAAATTAACAAATTTTACAAGCCCTAATAAAGTTTAAAATGATCAAATTGTTTCCAGCGTAACTGTATCCAAGAACAACGCCCCCAAACATCCAAAGGAATAAAAAATATACCAAAAACATAAAATTCACAATTTCTGGCTTTCATACAAAAAATAGCAGGCATAATAAGATGGAAAAGTATAATCTATTATTAGGAGAAAAACCAATTAATAGAAGCAAATTCATAAATGGAGATGATAGAAATAGTGATAAGGGCATTAAAAGAGCAAGTATAAACACACTTTACATGCTCATAAAAGCATGGGCATAATAATAGATATGGAAGATATAAAAAGAGCCAAAACGAATAACCCCAGCATAATAATACATTTTAAATAACCTATGGTCATGATCAAAGAATAAATCACAAGGGAAATTATAATATATGTTTAACTGAATTAGAATGAAAACACGACATACGAATAATCTTTGACTTTTCTCTTTTCTCACATTTCATATCCAATTCCTCAGTAATCCATTAGTAAATCAACTCTTTGTTCAGAATATGTCCAGAACCTGGTCTCTTCTCACCACTTTTCTTGTTTAATTAACTAGACCCCATTCAAGCTACCACCACCTTCCTCCTGGGCTCCTATAGAAGCCTTTCCACTGAACACTCTTCTCCATGTCCCTAGTTTATCCTTAATACAGTAGTGATAGTGACCTATTAAAACCTAAAGTAGTTCATGTCATGGTTTTGCTCATAACGCTGAAAGAGCATCTTATTTTACTAAGGGGAAAAAAATTAAAGTCTTCATAATCGTGTTGTACATGATCTGCTCCCCCATCACTTCTCTGAACCCATCTACAACTTTCTCTGCTCATTATGTTTCAGTTACACTGTCCTCCTTGCCTTCCTCTAACCCGCCAGGCACACATCCACCCTAGCACCTAACATCCAAAAGTTTCCTCTACCTCGAATGTTCTTTACCTAGATAACTTCATGCTAATTCCTTCACTTTTTAAGTTTTTGCTCAAATGTCACCTTATCAATGAGGGCTACACCAACCCCCCTATTTAAAGTTATCATATCCACCCATTCTTACCCTTGACCTGCTTTTCTTTTACACTCTTCTACACCCTTATCGATGTCTACTGTATTTGGTGATTTGCTGATGTGTGATGTTTATCGTTTTCTGTTGATTTCTGATAGAATATAAACTATACTGTTATAGGGAAGACAGGAACTTTGTTTTATTTACTGATGTATCCCAAGGGTCTAGAGCAGTGCCTGGTACATAGTAGGTATTCAGTAAATATGTTATTGAACCGAGCTAGAAAAGGAATAGTCTCAAAAACACCCTTAAGGATAGAGATACATGAATTCTGCCTAGTTTCTAGCTCACGGTTAAGTTGAAGAAGGCCGTCTCTCATTGCATCAACAAAATCGGGTCCCTTACTAAGATCTTTCCTAGCACTTATCACTATTTGTAATTATGTATTTTATTTGTGTGTTTTGTTAGTTTAATGACCAGATAGTGATCTCCACGCTGGCAAAGAACATGAATGTGTTTCCCACACATTTTATTCTCAACATCTTGTAGGCTGGCATCCAGCACATGGTAGGTACAGAGTAAACATCGATTAATTAATGTATTTATTTAAAAGACATTTATTGAGTGTCTGGTGTACACCAATCATGATTCTAGTCATTGGAAATATAGATAGGAATAAAACAAAACCCCTTCCTTCATGAAGCTTGTATTCTAATGAGGAAGAAGAACAAGCTAGAGTATGTGACCTATCCCACGATGATAAGAGCAACACAGAAAATCAAAGAAGGCCAAAGGTTATGGGAAACATCAATTGATAAATAAATGATGATAGAATGTTGAGCTTAGTCAAAGAATCTCTGCCAGACTAGAGAAACATCAATTGATAAATCAATGATAGAATGTTGAGCTTAATCGAAGAGTTTCTGACAAACTAGCTTTAGACATGGAAGTTTCCCTTCTCTGGAAACTTGTGCAGTGGCTGAGTAAGGGCGGAGGGGCTGGTTAAACAGCAAAAGCAGGAAAGTGGACTAAGAGCCAAGGTAGGAAACCAGTAAGATAACGCTGGAAGGCTCGAAAAGGCAGCAATATAAAAGGAGAAAATGCAAGTATCAAAGCTCACTTTATACCTGGTATTACAATATATGATTAAAAGCTGGTGTTCGGAACCAAGACTCTAAGAATCAGAGATATATTAGAATAAGAGTGAGTGGGGAACAAATGAGGTTAGGCTACTTATAATTATACCAACATTTTCACTTTCCCACTGTTTAATGTGCATATCAGAGAAGCACACTGATTTCTTTATTCACCTGTCTTCGACCTTTGAAAGTTCAAGGACATTAAAACCATGAAACCACTGAAGAATTGCATGAAGATAAACCTGTTTCATCCTTAAACAGACACTGGCTAAAGCTTCTTCTGGCGAATGAAATCCATTCCGCTAAAGGTTTTGTATGCAAACCTATATCCTTAAGAGATTAAAGATGCAATTTAGACGCACATTTCAGGAGCTGAATGTACGATTCATTATTTTAGTACATATTGTCCATTAATCTGCTGTTCAATTGGGAACCCATTTGGAATGTGGTTGCTTGCTAATTAGCAGGATTCTAGCGCTGAGCTGCTTCCTGATTAAATGTCCTTTAGAATCAATAAAACATCAGGAGGGATTATGGTGATGTTGGATTAGCCCCATCTAACCAAATAAAATGAATTGTGTTCTCTTCTTAAACTGTCACATTGTGAGAGCTGATGAGAAGAGCAATTTCGTGAATGCTGTTGCAAAGTTGTTGTTTTTTGTGTGTGCTTTTTTGTAACACTGAGATTTTGTTTTTTGCAATTTGCCTACCAATTAGCAGAGACATTACTGAATGACTGCCAGGATAAGGCGATTTTGAGAAAGACTTGATTACGATTTCAAATCTCTACTCTGAATCACCCTTATGTAAAATGAGTTCAGGTTGTGTTGGATGGAAATTATTATCCCTGTTCTTGGCCAGGAACATGTAAGTCAGAATTAGCATTTAATGTTTCTGTGTGACTTTGCAATAAATGGTAATTAAGGAGGGCAGAGAGAGAACAGGAGGCAAACTAATACTCTAAAATTGTATTGGCAAAATTAAATGCTTCAAACCCAGTTTAAAACACAGGCACACAAGCCAAATTGTGTTGGGGTGGGGGATAAATAATGAAGCTGCTATGGAAGCTCCGTAAATAGCGTAGAGCAATTGACACAGCCACAAGTAGGACTTATCATACACATCTGGCCCATTACTGAGAGAGCAATTAGGTTGAAAAGGACTGGTTTGATAATCCCAGGAACAACCAGAGGATTTTAGGAGATGAAGGAAACATGAGGTGTCTGATTCAGCAATTACTTTTTAATGAGAATAGGAAAATTGTTAGGCAGCGAGCTATTAGAGATATGGTTTGGACCTACCCATTGATTCAGTCTTAGAAACTGGACCTGGTTTTTAAGAGTTTATTAATTCCAGTCTTCTCTTCCAGAAGGCTGTGATTCATATGAGGTGAAGATGATGATAATAATAATAATAATAATAATAATAATAAAAGTTATTGTTATTATTAACATCCAACATTTATATAGCGCTACTATATTCCAGGCAACATTCTAAGTACTTTATAAATATTGACGCTTTTAATCTTTGCAAGTGCTCCATGAGGGAGGTACTGTTGTTTTCAGATGAGGTACAGAGGGGCTAAAATCAATATGTAACTGATAAATGACTTCATCAATAGGCTAAATCAAATGCAGGCTCTCTAGCTACAGGGTCTTGGCTCTTAATACACCATACAGACTCTCCTACAAGTCCTGTGAAACACATAAGTTTATAGCACGGTGCCTGAGGTTCACAGCCGGCTCTCCCTTTGGGCGTGTACTGAACACAGTTCTAGAATGAGGACCTAAGCCTCTCCTGCCCTGGCCCCTAGGACCCGGGACAGGTGCAGGATACAGATACAACAGCAGGGAGGCTTTTAAGTTCCAGGAGTGCAAAGAGCAATAGCAGCCCAGGGCTTGCAGGGACTTCTCACTGGTTTGGAACTGCCACTGTTCCTTTAGCCCCCGTGCACAAAGGCAGCAGGAATCTGGAATCACATAGGCCAAGATGGAAATCCTCGCCCAGCAATGCACTGGCTTTGGGAACTTGGGCAAGTAAATAATTTCTCTTAACCTTTATTTTTCATCTGTCAAGTGGAAAAAGAACTCTTTTGTCTGAATTTGAGTTTATTGCCTGCGTATCAGGGAAGGGCTCTGCTTGTCAGAGTAAACTGCAAGGGGAGAAGAATACAACTTAGGCTCCACGGCCACAAAGGTGAAAGCAAAGGGTGACAATGAGATTAAATGAGCGCCCCAGCAGGCGAATTAAATAACGTAACCAAATAACCTCCTGAACTGATTGATGCAAGGCACCTAACTTGTCCCAGGCATGAGGCTAGATGCTTTACATGGCTTATCTCTTTTCAAACTCCCAACGTCCCCATGAGTTATATTTTTCATACCCACTTCACAGATGGGTAAACTGAAGTTCAGAAATCTTAAATATATTGTTCCAACAGTTGGGCATCTTTGAATCTTTATTGTTATTACGGGCTAAAATAAATTCCCCCCTCCCATTCATATGTTGAAATCATTACCCCGAGGACCTCAGACCAGGACTATATTTAGAGGTGAGGCCTTTAAAGAGGTGTCTAAGTTAAAATGAGTTCATGAGGGTGGGCGCTAATTCAATCTGACTCATATCCTTGTAAGAAGAAATTGGAACCCTTAGAGAAAGGACCACGTGAAGACACAGCAAGATTCCTGCCATCTGTAAACCTTCAGAAGAAGCCAAACCTGCTGACACCTTGACCTTGGACTTCTCGCCTCCAGAACTGTGAGAAAATAAATTTCTGTTGTTTAAGCCACCCCGTCGGTAGTAGTTTGTTATGGCAGCCTGAGCAGACTATACAGCCTCCAAAGGCTAACGGTCCCCTCCACCATCTCCCTCCTTTCTGCCTCCTCCTCCTAGCACTTTATACCTTCTCAGCTGGAGCAGATTACAGGTTCCCAGCGGAAAGGCCAGAATAATGAAGCTCTCTAAATCACAGGACTTAACCTTCGAGTCTTGCAATCGGAGCAGACCTGCCCCTCAGCACTGTTCTACAATGCGTCTCAGCTGAGCTCGGCGGGACTTGTAGGAGCTAACCAAACAGATGAGAGATGGGGAAGCCTACTTCAGAGAGAAAGGGAGCAGTCTGTACCGAGACAAAAAAACCAAACAATAGCATAGCAAGTTGGGAGAACTACACTGTTGTTATGACTGGAGCACACATTTCACAGGGGAAGAAAAGCAATAGGCTTGTGAAGTAAGCACCAGCACACCTTTGATTGAAGCCTGTATGAAGCTCAGAGCAACATGCCACGATTACAAGGGTGTTTCTATGAAATAACGTAAATTCTGTTTGTTTGGTGTATTTAGGCTTTTGTTTTGTTTCGATGTATAAGACATTTTGTATAAAATGTCATCTACTTCACAACCCCTGATTAAAATTCCAATGACTAAAGAGACAAAAAAACACAACAGTAGCAAAAACAAATAATGCCATGATCTAGAAGGAATCTCTACCACCTATAAATAAATGGAATCTGGAAAAATCAGTGAGTTGGTTCCCCAAGCTTTACCCTGCCTGCCTAAAGGAAGTGCATTAGGCAGAAGATATTTTGTGCCTTCAGCATGCCTCCCCCTTGATTTGGAGGCTTCAAGTCTTAACCAACCAGAAAACAAAACAGATAATGACTTTCTGTAGCAGCCTGAGCACTGTTCCCGCCCCTTCGGTACCCAACCCAAGGATACACAAACATATACTTACCTGCTATCGGCAAAAGGTCGCTGCCGCCAATTTAAGACCAACAGGAGTTCCAAGTTTGGGGTTTGTAACAGGAACAGCTTTATTCAGGTAAACAATTTGCAAACCAAAGAGACACAACCTCCAAAGAAAATCGAAAGTCATTCTGGGAAGAGTAGAAGGAAAGCCCGCTTATATAAAGAAAGTTTCCACCCACCCTCTCTGATTGGTCAGGATCGCACATTCTGATTGGTATTTGAATCAATGGGAGAAATCCCTGGTAATTGTGTATGCTGAGGTGTATATCGATTATTGACATACTACACCAGTTTAGTGTCCGATACACAACAGGAGGACTGAGAAGCCACTTCTTCGGTAGTCCCAACCGAGGGGCACCAGATATCCAGGCATTCGTGGCAATTGCCACCCACCCTTTAACTGCGGGATTAAATGTGCAATGGGTAGGCCAAGGAAATCTACACAACTCATCTGAGGGGTGTCGTGCTGAATGGGAACAGTTCCTCATTTAACCCAGAATAAAGAGAAAGCCCAACATATAAGGCCTAATTTTTAAAAATACTGCAACCATAAATAGGGAATGACGATCCTGCAAACTCCAAATAACAACAAATTTTTAAAATGATTTACTCTAGAAACTAGAAAACATTTAGAAAACAACTTGGGTTCTCTATAAGATATAAGCTATGGTCTCTATTAAAATAAATAGGAAAGTAATAAGCATAATGAGATTAAAAGGCTATACCAATGAAATTTAAAAGCACAAAAAGTAAATAGAAGAAATTAGAAAAACCTTGGGGAAATCTAAACAGTTTCCAGAAAACAAAAACTTCTACAGCAGAATTAAGAGGTAATTAAGGACTGTAACTATGTGCGGTAGTGGGTGTTAACTAGACTTATTGTGTTTGTCATGTCACAATATATACATATATCAAATCGTTTTATTGTACACCTGAAACTAATATAATGCTATGTAAATTATATCTCAATAAAAAATATGAAACAATCAAGGAAATCTGAACACTGCTAGATGTTTGAGGATATGACAGCATTTCTGTTCAATGTTTACATCGTTAAACCTTGTCTATAAAGGACCAGATAGTAAGTATTTTAGGCTTTGTGGGTCCGCAGTCTGTTGTAACTACTCGGTTGTGTCATTGTAGCCTGAAAGCAGTCAGAAAAAACACATAAATAATGGCTATGGCTGTGTTCAAATAAAATATTATTTACCAAAAAAAGAGGTAACCAGAAATCAATTTTAAAAAAAGGAAAATTAACACTAAAAATATCTAAAATACAGTATCAATTTTGAGAGATTCCCACAAAATCTAAAGAACAAAGAAGAAATTTTTTAAAATAGTCAATGTAGAAGAATAAGACATAAAACTGAACTTCCAAAGCCTTGGTATTGTAAAATAAGAAACTACTGGGCTGGCCAAAAAGTCTGTATGGTTTTTTCCATAAAATAAGACACATTTTTCATTTTCACCAATAGCTTTATTGATTTAGATATTTTGAGTATGTCGGCTATCTCCCACCATAGGCTTCTAGTGGGTAGAGGCCAGGGGTGCTGCTAAACATCTTCCAATGCATAAGACAACCCCACAGTAAAGAATTATTTAGCCAAAATTTCAATAGTACCAAAAAACTTTGCAAACCACTTTTGACACATTCGATCAGTCACAGCACCTTCTCCACACACCGCACAAATCTTTTTCTTTTTGCGTTTCAGTTGCATCTTTACCTTTCTTGAAATGATAAAGAATAATATGCCAAAAATGTTGTGTATTTTTTCCATCTTCAATATTGAAATGGCTGCACAAAAATTCGCCAATTCTGATAAGTTCTTTTTTAAATGCACACTGATATGACAGCTGTCACAATACAATCTAACAAAATTGTTTCAAATGAAGCTGAAGACAACTCAGCACTACTAGAGCCATCGTGCAGAAAAAAACTAAAAGAACCTTTTAGCCAACCCAACAGAAAAATTGGAAGAAGTAAAAACAGAAATTGCAAGTGAAGAAACTTTGCAAAGATGGGAAAACAGTTCTCTGTGTACTGAAAAGGATTCACTATGCCCTAAACTAAATTAAGAAAAAATATATCGATGTCAATCCTGACAAAACTTTTTTATTACAAATACAAAGAAAAGTATTTAAGGCTTTGGACCAGAAACAAACTAAAACTAAACCAAAGCAAATAAAGGAAAAAATTAATTATAAATGAATAAAAATAAGACTGACCTCAAACTTCTGCAGCAATGAATGTCAGAAGACAGTGGAGCTGTGTTCGTGGAATTCCACGGGGGGAAAAATGTAAATGAGGCCAAGTTATCTTATATTCATGTGTCAGGACACATGGTACAGTGGTCAAGGGCACAGGATTTGGAGTCAGACATCGAGGGTGTTAATCCCGGTTGCCCCACTGATCCATGTCCTTGGGCAAGTTATTTACCTGTCTCATAGAGTGCTTATCTCCATTAAATGAGAGATGCACATCAAGGACTCAGAATGCTCACTGAAGGCCATTTTAACTTAATAAAGTAAATTAAAGTTAGATTTGAACTCAGATCTGTCTGAACCTAGGACCAGGCTCACACACCTTGTCCTCCAGTCCTGATCCCTTTGACTTGATGTTGGGAGTTTGGCACTTGCTTCTGTGATTAGAATTATAGTACCTGTATTGCAACCAGAGCCTATTCTCACACTTAAGTTGTCAATGTATTTTTGAAGGTCTTAAGGTCAAATAAAGAATATGGAAGATTTGACTTTCAGTGGTAGGCACACAATGCAATACACAGATAATATATCATAAAATTGTACACTTGACACCTATATAATTTTATTAACCAATATTGCCCCCAATAAATTTAATTTAAAAAGAATATGGAAGAAAGAAAATGCTTTATTGGAAGGAGCTTCAGAATTGTATTGGTCGTATCAGTCCTACAACACCATTTAAACCAGACAATGTCTAAATCCAATACTTAGGCAATTCTCTCACAGCCTCCTTCCCCTACTAATGGCACATAATCAAGAAAGGGCAAGAGAGAATCCAGTGCCATTTTGTTCAGAGACCTTGTCTCATATTTGATAGCCCCTAACCATTGTGAGAAATAAATGCCATCCAGTGTGAAAATATCAATGGATCTGGGTTTTTGCTGTCACACTGTTGTTTTTTGATAGGTCAGAAGATGTTCTAGGCATAAGCCTGGCCCTCCTAAGAGGGCCTAGAAATACAGTGCAGCAAGTCTAGAAGACAGGAGCCACTTTCACTGCAGTCCACGTGCAGATCTGTGCTGGTATCACATCCTTGCGAGTGCCGTTTCACCCTCTTCCCTGCCGACGCTTCGGCCGCTGGTATAGTCACCAGCTTATCTGGCTGGCAGCTGTACGGACCTATGCCATGTCTTTTCATGGGACCAAAACTAAATGAGGCTCCAGGGACCGTATTTTCTGTACCGATCTAAGAATTTTGCTGATTTGTGATATTACGTACAGGAACCATTTTAGGCAATATAAGCAAAACAAACCAGTTATATATCTAATGGATTATTTTTATTTAAAGAGAATAAAATCACATGACACTAGAACTCTTCTAGAAAGCCTAAGACATATATCTCACAACTTGGTCATTATTTTTGCTAAACTTCCGATGGGCAAGAAGAAGATAAAAATTCTTATCAGTAGCAATTCATTTGCTAGCAACAGAAACTGCCTTTTGCTAACATAAGCAAAACAAATATTTTGAAAGGATGTGGGGTAGCATACAAAATTAGGGGAAAATGAAACTTCAGGACTTACCAAACCAAAAATTATGAAAGACACAGAGACAGAGAGTGGGAGAGAGGGAGGAAAGGAGGGAGGGGAACAGAGAAAGTTGTAGATATTAATTAGAGAAAGTGAATCACAACACTGCCTAGGGAAGGGTATGGGACTTTGATTGTGGTCCGTTACCCCAGAGAAGATATTTATATATAAATGGAGGATGGGTGAATGCTGGGCAAGCAAATGTAAGTGATTTTTTACTACCAAAGCAAGCCTAAAGTATTCGCAAGCTTTAAATGACTCCCCCATTGTCATGTGCAGATATATGGCCCAATGCAATTTCTGCTTGGGGAACTTCGCTAAATACTGTCCATTTATACTCAGCATTTGCTTCTACTCCCTTCTATGTTCTTTCCTGTGTTGCCATACTTCCCATTCTTGGGAAGGCTAAAAAGAATATTTCCAAAACTCCCGTGACACCAAAGTTCTGGAACTGATTTAAGTCCCATCAGAGAGATGCGATTGCATGAGATCTGAAAGATAGAGGGGAGTGGGAAAAGGAACCAAGATATTTTAAGTATTTATTTATTTTCCTGCAGTAGCAGGAACTGCAGACCCTGGTGGGCATCAGTGTTCCCAGTGCCCAAATGCACTTTGCCACCAAATTCATGGTCAGGGGCAACTGAGACATGAGCCAGAATTTCCTGCAGACCCCTGGTTTCTAGACTGTAGCTGCTGAGGTCTGGCCCTGAGGCTAGCAGCAGACACATCACCCTCCACTCTGCTGGCCCTTGCAGTCATTCCGTGGGCACCTAATTCCTTATATTAAAGCTCTTTCTTGTAGAGATACTTTAAAAAGTTTGTTTTAAACTTTATAAACTATTTTGCATATAGTTTATAAATTATTATAAACTGTATTGCACCCTCAATGATACAGGTATCAACAAGCTCCTTCAAAACTATCAATATAAACTTTGAGCTTTATTGCACATTCTTCCAGAGCAATGATATTGATCACCAATATTTTGTCTCCTTTGCTTGCACAGATGGCAGAATTTTGTTGAGTTGTTGAGCAAAGCTGCCCCTATATTGCCATCTGATTTGCCTACAGGTGAGTTCAGTAATCTTGTTCCTTGAGGGACCTCCTATTGCCCAGAGCTATTGTTGACATGAATGATTAGCTCCAGCTGTTTGCTTGTTGGGTTTGATCTTATTGCTCCCCCAAAATGTAAATGACTCACAGCGCAGAAAAAAATAAGCGAGAATTACCTTAATGACTATTCTGTTAGGCTGGTTGGATCATGAAATGCATAACTCTCCAGCTTTTATTATATCATGAAGCATTCTCCACTGATAGCCCTTTATGGTGAATGCAGCACACTTACAGATGTTGGTATTATTTATTGGAACTTTAGTCACCCAGTCCCTTGGATCTAGGAGTCCCACTGCTGGGTACATATCCAACTGATAGCTCACAAAAAACCTCTCCAAGATTTATATATGTATGTTTACTGCAGCAATTCCTAATGTTTTAATGAATGGAAGCAATATAAAGATCCTTTAGGGACCATTTACTTAAATTACAGTATATCCAATTGATAAAACTAGGCAGCTGTAATAGCATGGCTGGCCTGATGCAGGAAGATTTCCAGGGCATATTATGAAGTGAAATTATAAGGATGACTTGGACAAAATATTTAGCAATTTGCAAGCTTGAAATATGACAGATGAAAGAATATGCATTGATATTAATCTGCTCTTGCGATTTCTCTCTTCACTACATCCATCAACTGTTTACTGATTACCTTTGGATCAAAACACAAGGTATTGAGAGCTTGGGGGGCAGGAGAGTACATCAGTTTGTATTCCAGCAGGAAAACAGAAAACTTACTGAGTACATCAAACAGAGGGACTTCACAACAGAAAACTGGGGGATTGGCTATAGGAATATTGGAAGACTGAGAGAGCAAAAAGAGGATGATGAGTGTGTTCATTTCCTTAGGGCTGCTGTAATAAATTACCACAAACTGGGTGGCTTAACATAATAGCAATTTATTCTCTCCTAGTTCCAGAAGCCTGAAATCAATCAAGTCAGCAGCGACACTTTCCCTCCTTGCCCCCTCCAGGTTTGGGTGGCCACAGGCGTTCCTTGACTGGTGTCTGCCCAACTCCAAACCCTACCTCTGTTTTCACATGGCTCCCTCCCTCTGTGTCTCTTTTGTGTCTCTGTTTCTAAATTCCCTCTTTTTTCTTATGACACCACTCACTCTTCATGGGATTTAAGACCCACCCTACTCTTCAACTGTTTGAGGCCAAGCATGGACCCGAAACATTCCTACCAGACCACGGCACTGGGGCGGGGAAGGAGTGGTCCACTCCAAGCAAAGTACACTTGCCATCCCTGTGAGAGGGTAATGGAGGGAATAGTACCAGGGAAGGAATGAATCCTGGGAAGCCAGAATAATTAAAAATCTACTCCAGTCACATGCATGACCCATGAGGCCCTTTATTTCTGTGAATACTTAACTCATTTCTCTTTCCTTTTCATCCTGGGTCAGCTAGCCTCCCTTCTCAGCTATTGCTTAAGTACATTAAACATGCTGTCTTCGAGATCTTTGCCCTTGCTATAGCTTTTGTCTGGAATGCTCTTTCCCCAGACACTTTCATGTCTTTCTCCCTTGTTTCTTCACTCATGGCTCTATTTAGTGTCACTTCAGAGAGGACTTTGGCAAGTTCCCTATCCAAAATAGCAACTGCACTACTTCCTACACCCATAATTGGTTTTCGTTGTGTTTATAGCACTTATCACTACTTGACATTATTGTGTGTGTCCATGTGTTTGCTCCCACCACTGGAATGCACACTCCATGAGACTGTGTCTTACTCATTGTTGTATCAGAGTGCCTAGGACAGTGCCTAGCATATAGTAAGCACTGTTAACATTCCAGACCTACCCCTACCTCTGTTGTCACAAGCGGCTGACTGAAACTTTCATTCCCTCTGTTTCCTCATCTGTCAAATGGAGATGGTTTCTACCTCACAGGGTTATTCTTTAGGTAAGTAAGAAAACATGAGGGAAGTGTCTGACATATATAAATATTTGACATACAAGGCCTGTCCAGAAAAAGTTCAGCCATTGTTAATATAACAAGAATGGTTTGCACAACATCGATGTAACCCGGCAGCCAAGGAGAGTGGACAACTTCACGGTACTTAGTCAGTGAGGGCAGTAGATGCCTTTGAGTGAGCATGTGTACTGTGTGGTCATCACATTCAAAATAATTGAGCAGGTAGAGCAATAAATCTGCTCCAAATTTTGTGTTAAGGTTGAACATTCCTCAGCAGAAAATATTCGGATGATTCAGAAGGCCACAGCCATGGGTAACCGGTGATTGGCAGCTTCCTTGCACAAGGCACATGCTCATCCATCATGTCTTGTGCAGAGCTTTTTGGAGAAACATCAAATCACCCAGGCGACTCAGCTCCCCTGCAGCCCAGATTTGGCACCCTGCGACTTCTGGCTTTTCCCAAAACTAAACTCATCTTTGAAAGGGAAGAGATTTCAGACCACTGATGAGATTCAGGAAAATACAACAGGGCAACTGATGGCAACTGGGAGAACTATGTGGGGTCCCAAGGTGCCTACTTTGAAGGGGTCTGAGGTGTACAATGTTTTTTGTCTCTTTTATCTTCTTCAATAAATGTCTCTATTTTTCATATTACATGGCTGGATACCTTCTGGACAGTCCTCGTCTATTAGTTTTCTTCTCACAAAAACTTCATTCAGTAGATCCAATAAGGCCAGAAGCTGTTATTTAAATCAGTAATTATCTACCCTGGCTTAGCTTTTATAGTTACCTAGGGAATTCTTTAGAAGTCCTGAGCTGGGTTCCCACCCTAGAAATTCTGATTTAATGGTAATGGTGTGATGCCTAGGCACTGGTAATTTTTAAAGTTCCCTAGGTATGAGCATATTAGCAGGTAGCACTGAAGACCACTGCTTTAAACTCATTATTTGGGGGTGGGGAGCAGGGGCAGGAGCACTGGACATATAACTACCAGAATCCACTGGAAGCCCTGTAAAAACCTGGCCCTTCCAACACCTGGAAATCTCTAGAAGCCAGCTTGGCTTATTTCCTACAGTACAAATCTTCAACTGGCAGACAAGACAGATGGTTATTATTTATCCTTCCTGCTGTGTTAGGGAGAAAAAAATAGCCCGTCTTGGGACTTCTCAAACAATTTTTACATGTGCAAATCATTACCTTTTCCTATGCGGATAGGTATTAGGCGAGAGACAGGGAACCTGAAAAGAGACCAGGAAGACTAGCCTGTACTTTCTCTTAACAGTACTTCTAAAAATGCAGACAGTAGAGAGAAATGAGACGAGGACAAAGTCTAGGTTCCAGATTTTATACTAAAAGGGATCATGTGTACGAACAGCACCCGGAAAAATTCCTGGCACACAGTAGTTATTGTTAAGTCCTCTTCTCTGGGGAAACTAGTTTTGCTTAAGGCCATAAAGTTATAATAACACAACAACAAATAATAAATCCTATATTGAGCATCTTCCCTGTGTCGGTGTAATTTTTTCAAATCCCCACATAACTGCAAATTGCTAGTATCATTTCCTTTCCACAAATGACAAAACTAAAATCCAAAAGCTTGTAAAGGAAAGAAACAGGATTAGCATTCATGTCTGACACCTAAATTCATCTCTCTGCCCTTATGCTATACACTGTCTCTAGAATCTCTTTAACCCTCCAACTCAGTGGTTCAGAGTGTTTTGAACCTGTTCTTCGCCTACAGGAAACAGAAAGCTTTCTTTTACATTCTGGGTGAAATAAGCAGGGGCCATTGCTACTAGGTGATGATGGGTCCCCATGATAACTTACATTTTCTGCAGATTAAATTAGATCTGCCTGGGAGGGGCCACCCTACCTGGCTGTCATCATGATGCTCATTATGCATCTAACAAGTTTTACTCTGTATAGCACTTGGATTAGGTGTGTGAGAATAAAGAAATACAGAGAAAACTCCTCTTCTAGGGCCTGAAAAGAAATTGGAGAAACAGACCTACATGTTTCGTGATTTTATTTTCCAAACTCCAAATGAAGACACATGATTATTCATCGAGTCAACAGGCATGCATTGAGTCCTTATTCTGATGCTGAGCGCTGGGGCTTCAGAGAAGATTATGAAATCACATTGTTTTCTCCATCCAGAAACTGAGGGAGAAGATTCATAATGATTCACAGGTGCAATGTTAAAAGTCTAACAAAAGGCTTTTTAATCTGTTGGTGAATTTATTTATATACACATCATTACACAGGTAACTCTATTAGTTAACATTTGTTGAGCACTCGCTATGCTATGGTATTTGCTTTACATTTTCTAGTTCACTTAATCCTCACAATAATATATAGGTGGCATTTATACCCATTTTACAGAAGAGGAAACCGAGACACGAAGAGGATGAGTAACTTGCCCAGGGTCATGCAGTCAATAGAAAAAGGAGTCAGGACTCAAACCCAAGGCGTCTGGCTTCAGAGCCTCTACTCTCCACCACTATGGTACACTGCTGCCCTCTACACTTTGATTAAAATGTATTGATTGAACCATTTTTTTGAAAATAGTAAAACCTAACTCAGAAGCAATATGTATTTTTTAAGGACATATTTGAATCATGCATTAAATATTGAAGCTGAAGTGCCCAGGAATCTGTGCTGTGTTGTCATCGCACAGATTGGTAAAATAAATGACCCTCCTGTCTAATGGGAGGTACTGAGTGACGAATGAGTGATGCCCACAATAACCTTTACAGAATTTTAGCAGAAGGTCTCCATGTTTTTTTCCCGCACCCTAAAGAAATTTCTTCTATCCATGAAGGCAACCAACTGAGCGTGTTGTACCTGAACAGTGGAATCCCTGGGTTAAGAATGCTATTCAAACCTCCTCCTGCCCAGGACCTCTGACCATTGGAAAGAGCAAGGAAGGGGGAAGACAAGGGTTTTACCTGAAACTTCAGGCACACACCTGTGTGGAGAGAGGGGCAAAAGTCCCTGCTTCTCTGTCAAGAGACAGGACCATTGGAAGAGGTCCCTTTCCTGCCCCCAGACTGTAAAAGCCCTCCTGATTCAGGGCAGTCCTACAGGCTATTGCCTGTGCTTACCTGGAACTCTCTGCTCCATGTGCACCCTCACCATAACCTTTGCCTAGAAACTCCTACTCATCCTTCAGGTTCCCAGTTTAAGTGTCACTTTCTCCAAGAAGCCTTCTTTGATCTTCTACTACTCCCATACATGCCCCAAAAGAAGTTTAAATATTTTCACATTTTCCTTTGCTGTGCTTATGATAGTTTGTAAATAAATGATAATTTTAAGTAATTATTTAGCATCCGCATCCCCTTTGAGAGCTCCATCAGCACAGGAATCAGGTCTTTCTCATCCACCGGTGTATCTCCACCACCTAACACAGTGCCAACCATATAGCAGGGCCTCGACATCTTCTTTGCCTGGGGTTATGTGTGTATGTATCAAAATGAAGAGGCCAAACTAAACCCTTCCACTTTTTCTTTCTTGTCCAGGAAAAAAGGGAAAGGAAACCTCGGCCACTTCAGTGCAGGTTAAAGTTCCAGAGATGTCTCAAGGCAAAACTGAACATATGGGACGCACCTGGGTACGCAGAGCTCGGGGGAGGGCTGCACCAATCCTTCACCTTCTAGTCTCTGATGCTGGGAAGGGCCCTGGTGAGGCCCTGGCAGGGCCCTCCCTTCTGGGGTTTTTATTTCCACCCAATACCTTGATGTCAGGCTGTCTTTGACTTTGAGACTCTCCTCCGGCAGAGAGGAGAAGCAGAAGAACTGGAGTGTGGGCTGGTCCCTGTCCTAGCCGGTATGCATGCAGAGACCCCCATCACCACTTGGTGACAGACTTACCATCTTCCCAAGAATTTGGACTTACAGCATGTGAATAGGTGTCCTTCCCAAGCCTGTGACCAATCTACAAACTGCCATCAAAGTAAATAGTGGCTAGGAAAGCTATTTTAACATTGTCAGTCAGACACAGAGGGTGACTTTTTTACCGCACATCACATTTTTAAATATAATGGGTTCTTTCTTTGCTTAAAAAAACCTGGCAAGCGGTTAAAATCTGTTTTAATATTCCCAGCAGTTATCCAGGAGAAGATGCAGACAGAATTGAAAACCAGCCTGAGTTTTTCTGTTGTTGTTGTTTTTTAAATGCCCAGATTAGAACATAATTCATCTGAAAATGACGGGAGGGCTCTTCATGCACTTCACACTTTAAAATATTTTAGAAAAATAGTATCCATTTTGGCAAGCCACTTGCCATGCAAGAAACAACAGCAAATGCTTTTCTCCTTGAGTGTTAAGTCTGTTGTGATTAAGAATATAAAAAATATACTTTGCTCTTTTATTTTGCCTCTTATTGGAGGACTTTGCTGCATCTCTGCAATAATTGATTCTTCTCACATTTCTGTATAAACGGCACTCATTGTCCCACTTTTCAGAAAGGGAAATCGAAGCAGAGGTTGGGTAAAGCAATTTTCCTATTGCCCCAGAGAAAATCATTCATTCATGCACTTATTCATTCAGTAAACTTGGCCTGAGAACCAACCATGTGTCAACCACTAACCAGACCCTGAAAACACATAAATGACTATGTCACAGACCCAGTCTTCATATCGCAGGTAGTGGAGAGGTGTACTCTAACAACTGTCACAGTGGCCCATGGTAAGTGCTGTGTTGAATAAAGGGGCTGCAAAGAATTGTCCCTCACCCAGGCTGGGGCTTTCGCAGAAGGCTTCCCACAAGAAGTGAAATATGACTTGGGTCTTGAAGGGTGAGGAGGAGGACCCCAACCATCAATGCCTACATGGCAAGAGGGAACAACATGAATAAGGTATCAAACAGCCTTATTTTTTTTTTTCTGTTTGTATGTGACTGGAGAAAAAGATATATTAGTAGGACTGAAAGAATATAAACACGAACAAGAACTTGAATGGTCTTACGCGCCAAGTGAGAAATTTGGACTTCATTTGGATGCAGTGAGACCAAAAGAGTATAAAGTGTGTGAGTGAGCGAATGAGTGAAACTTAACACAGACCCATACAAATTCCCCCTTTCCCCGTCTCCAGTGGTCAAACAGAACGTTGAACTATCTGAAGAAATATAAAGTTATTTAACATCAGTTTCTCACATCCAAGGATCTCTTTGAATTTTCTAAACACCCACCGAACTGTATGTGAATGCGCATGGACCTGGGGCAATTATCTAAAGCTCCCTCCGGGCTTCTAAAGCGGTCAAAGCGCTAAGACTCACTGCTCGCAGTTTCCTTTAGGAAACTTTCAGCTTTTCCCAAAATTGATTTTATCAAAGTGGAATTTTTTTATACTAATCTCTTAAAACTCACCGATTGCTGGTCATCCATATGGGTACCGTTTCAAAGAGCCTTCTGTTATTTCAGATGGAACAGCCTTCATGTCCCTAGCAGTAGCTTAATTCATGTTTCTTAACACACTCAAAACTTGGCTTCTTCTTGCAATTACTATTCTTTCAAGCTATGGGATTTCCATAGCTTATAGGTGCAAAGTTTGAGACAAAGGTACAAAACTGGAAAAACTCAGGCATTTAAATTTGGGGAAGCG
The DNA here is from genome assembly GCA_004026545.1 of Mormoops blainvillei. Taxonomy (NCBI): domain Eukaryota; kingdom Metazoa; phylum Chordata; class Mammalia; order Chiroptera; family Mormoopidae; genus Mormoops; species Mormoops blainvillei. The sequence goes on along the minus strand of PVJD01005169.1, from coordinate 92,015 downwards.
CAGATGGTATACCAAAGTTAGAGGCATAATTCAATGGTGAATTAGTTAAGATTATTTAGGTTGCAATTAAGAGAACCAACTCTACCAACATAATTTTTTGGAAGGACAGAGAAGCATATTATGCTATCTAAAGATGGAAATATAACAATGAACTAAAATCAGGTGCTCGAACATCATCGTAACTTCCTATATCTCTCCTCTCCTCTCTGCTGTCAGCCTCAGATTTCTATTTCCTTCCTTCCTTCCTTCCTTCCTTCCTTCCTTCCTTCCTTCCTTCCTTCCTTCCTCCCTCCCTCCCTCCCTCCCTTCCTCCCTTCCTCCGTCCCTCCCTCCGTCTTTCTTTCTTTCTTTCTTTCTTTCTTTCTTTCTTTCTTTCTTTCTTTCTTTCTTTCTTTCTTTCTTTCTTTCTTTCTTTTTCTCAGTAGACCATCTTTTTCTCATTTCTGGTACATAGTGGAAAACCTACTAGGGTATCTACCTCTCACACAGAATGATCTCCGTTTGTCTATCCCTCATCTTTGCCTCTCACAAACACTTCCAAAATCACTGACCCATCTTGCATTAGATGTCTAGTCTTATACTAAGTACTTAGACACCTGTTGGCTCTCTCTACATCCATGTAGGGAACAGTAATTCCTGGAAAAGTGGGGTTGGGCAGATCAAAACATAATACCCTCTCTCTCTCTAGGTAGTAGATGACAGAATATCTTATATGGTCCCACTGGGACTTGTCTATTAATTCTTTTTTAAAAAATCTCTATTTTGTATTGAAAATGGGGTTATGATACTAAGATGAGCTAGACATAGCCTCTCACCCTTTTTTTAGTTTTGTGTCTACCATTCACTATATGACTTTAATAAGCCTCTTCTGCTCTCTGGGTCTCAGCTTCCTTTGTTAAATGAATAGGACAGATAGAAGTAGAGGTGCTTTCAGGCCTGTTATTATGATCCCAACAGCCTAAGTTAATATCACTATTGTTTCAATCACTCTTTGTCAAGAAACTCACACTCATGATTCATGATATAGAGGTTTTTCCACCAAGAAGTTATAAACATTTCCTGAAGCCCATGCCTTGTGAATGCCACTAATATAAAATAGAGTAGAACATCACGAAAAGTCTTAGCCAGTTACAAAAACTTTGCTTTGCATAAATCGGAAATGCAAATAATAAAATCATGATTTCATCCTTTTCCTTAAAAAAAAATAACACCCAACATGGTATTTTATATCCAATGAGACTTGGTAGATATGGTCCTATGGCACTGAGGACTTGAAACTCATCCCCACAGCTTTATGAAGCCAGACCTTGCAATAAATCTTCCTAGTTGTGTGGCCTCATCTTTGGCCAAAAGACTGGGGGACCTCTGGGTGGTGAATGTGTTGCCAGTGAGATGCTTGTGTTGTTTTCATAGAAGTCTCTAGAAGAGGTGCTGCAGCCAGAAAACCTTCCCACTGAGACTTCAGCTCCCAAAGTTCCCCCGAGCTCTTTGAGGATCAGGCCAGCCTCACAGCCTGTCGTGGGTCCACCAATGAAGAACAAGCCTGCAGAATATGAGACATGGATCAACAGGTTCAGGAAGCTAGAAAATGCCCTCTACCTGTGTGACCTGAGTAATACAGGTGAAGTGTGTGAAGTTCACAGCTGATATACATTTCTCTTCCTGTTCTAGTCTGAAATGGACACATTTTCTTTCAGTGCTTAACACATACAATTTTGTATAAAACCATGTGCCTGGCACTGTGCTGAGCACAATCAAGAAATGCAATGATGAGTCAGACATGAATGAATCCCCCACGAGGTTGCTTACAGTTTCTTTGGGTCTCTGAATCTTCCTCCTCTCTACTACCTGAGTCTAACCCACAATTCAATCTCATTCCCCTAACTGAAATGCTTCAGCATGCCGGCCAACAGGCTGAACTCCAAACTTCTTATCAAGGCAAAATCTGACCCCTGTCTACCTGACATGGCTCCTCTCAACTGTTCTTCTTTCAGAATCTCTTACCTAATCATAATAAATAACTTGCCTTCCTCAGGCTTGCCTTGCGTTTCCCTGGGGCTTGCCCTTTCTAACTCTATACCCTTCATCTGAACTGTCTGCCTTTTCTTTACCTACTCCACCCCTGGCAATTCCCCATCTTGTCTACCTAGCTAATTAATGCCTAAACATTGTATATGTTGAAGCTCAGCTCTGTTCCTCTGAGACTTGCCTCATTTCCCCAGACAGATCTAAGCAAACATTTATCTGGCCTCTCAGAGCTCTTTAACATCCACTATCATATTTGATATACTGTATTTTTTTTTAATCTAAGGGCTTAGTCCTATCTCACCAGTAGTCCAGTAGACTACATTCCCTTTTTATCCCCAGCACCTCACACAATTCTGTTTAACATATTTTTGAGGCAACAAATAAGTGAATGAATGTATATAAATAACTAAATCCAAGAAGGAAGTGCTGTTAGAGTGTGCAACGTGGGCATTCAGAGAAAGGAGAATTCCTTCTTAGGGAGGCAATCAGGGAACGGATCATAATGTGAAATGGATCATTAAAGATAATGCAGTTTCTATACAAATGCAGTTTCTATACAAAGGAATGAAATATAGGGCCCGTTCTGGCAAAGGTGCAAGTTGGCCAAGCAAAATGTTATATGGAAAACTCAATGCAAGAAGTTTGGTTTGGGCAGAATATAGAGGCTATTAAGAAGAACATTAATTTAATGTCAACTATAATTTTAAAACAAAAATAAACAATTTTAAAATAAAATAATAAACATTTAAAGAAAAATATTAAATGATAAAGGTAGAGACATGGGATGGGACCGGATCTAGGAAGCTCTTAGATGCCGGACCAGAGAATTTGGACTATAATTCAAAGACAGTGAATAACACTGAGAGTTTCTAAGCAGGAGAGTACATGATAAAGTTGTATTTCAGAAAGATCTTTGATGGCTGTGAATGAATAAAGGAAAAAATGAAAGCAGGAAAAGGAGAAAGGAAGCCATCGCAATGTGCAAATGAGGGAGAACACATTCCCGGACTCAGAGACTTGGAGGATAGAAAGGAGGGAGCATACACAAAAGCACATGGACAGAAACCAATGTAATCACATACTGTCGTTCATGAGGAGTTAGCGTAGTATGTGTGGAACCTAAAAACGGAGAACTCAAAGAAACAGAGAAGAGGATTGTGGTTGCTAAAGGAACTGGGGAAATGTTGGTTAAAGGGCACAAACTTTCAGTTATGGAATGAATAAGTTCTGAAGAGCTAATGTGCAGCGTGGTGAGTAGTTAACAATACTGCACTGTATACTTGAACATTGGTACGAGAGTAGAGCTTTAATGCTCCCACTATAACAATAACAACGAAAGCAAAATGGTAATTATGTGAAGCAAAGGAAGTTTTAACTATCCTTATCATGGCAAACATTTAGCAATATATACACATATCAAATCATCACATTGTACACCTTAAACTCATACACCATTATGTGTCAATAAAACTATGAGTAATTATTTTTTAAAAGAGAGTGTGTGTACATGTTAGTACTCTAGAAGTAATTATATAATAATAGCAATGCCTGTCTTCTCATTCTTTCTGTGTGTTTTTCTTTTGGTTTTGTTTTGCATTTTCAAAAAAATTAAATATAGACCACAGGAAGTATAACTACCCTACAGTACCTGAAAACTTTTAATAATTATACCAGAGGCAAAAATAAAAATGTCAAATAAAAATTTGTTTAGCTGAATTAGAAAATCATTTATTAAACATCTCTTATGAGCCCATCACTGTGCTAGAGGCTGGACCAGGAGGAAAATGAGAGAGAACAAGACATGGTCTTTGGCCTCAAAGGGCTTTTAGTTAAGAAGTAAGACAGAAAAAACTAGCAATAGTTCAATACCAATCTTTTCTATAAAGACAGCATTTAGTAAAGTGTTATAATTAAAGGCACAAATAAGAGTTCAAGAGTCGAAAGGAAAGAGAGAGAGATGAAAAGAAGGTCACTAATGTGAGCTGGGGCACTCAGAGGGCTCCATGCGAAGGAGAGCTTGAGATTAGCCTGGGAGAGGCAGACTTTATGTAGCTGGTCAGGGCGTTCCAACTTTGAAACCGTCTTCTGCAAAGACAAGAAGGTGGGAATGAGCATGAAGGGGATAAAAGTGAAGAGGACAGAACTGAAAGGTCATGTTTGATTGGATAGTGAAGCTGAGACCTTATTATGAATCATGAAGGCTAGGGTTGGGCTTCATTCTGTACCCAGCATTCACCAAAGCTTCAACCAGAGAACCAATGAAAGATGAGACAGATAAGTTAGGGAAGATGCTGGAGAAAAGGAGATTAAAAGGTTATTGAAATAATCATGAGTCTAGGTATTCATACCAGGACTGGGAGAGTTTTGAGGAGGTTACAAGCAAACAAACAAACAAAAAAAAAAAAAAAAGAAAAAGAAAAAGAAAAAAAAAAGAAAGAAAATAAAACAACAAAACTGAATAGAAATAAAAGACATTTTAGAAAAGCAAATACTGATTTACAATGATGGATGATGGATTATAAACTTAGTTGCTAAGAGACTCCCCAAAGACTGGGACCTTTCTCATACTTCTGAACTGTTCTGAAGAAAAACGGAGTTTTGTTGACTTTGGAGGCAGATTCCAGCAGATCTGTAATGCCTTTCTCATGGCCTCTTCACTATTTATGCCTGTTTTCTCTGTTTCTATGAAATTCATTAGTTCCTCAACAGCCAAGGAATGTGTGTGTCAGCCAGGTCTGGGAACATCTGTAACTATCTTTAATGAGGAAAAAGGATTAACTGAAGTCATTTGGTTGGTTTGTTAACCACAGTATTTAGCAGACCACCACAGCCCCATTCTAGACACTGAGCGGGTGATACCTACTTTGCCCACTGATGAATCACTGCTCTTTATTATGTGCAAGGAAATATGTAGGCCAGGGTGTTCTTTATCCAGGATGAAGGCAGACTATCCATCATCAAATTAGTGTTTCTGGGAACCTACTTTGTGCTTATTCTCTAATGGGGGTTGTGAAGAAAATATCCTTGAGGAGAAGGAATAAAGAATGACTGAATAACTGGTCATGTGCTCTAAAGAAAGAACGGTAGTTGAGATAAATGTTTGGATAAATGGTAGGCTTGGAATTTTCGCAGTAAACTAAAGGCCAAAAAAAAAAAAAAAAGGGTATTTTAGAGTTCAAGGTGGTAGAAAGCAATGAGAGCCCTCAAGGACATTCTCTGTGTGAGTCTGGACTTCACAAGCACTACATCACCAGCTCCTCACATCAGCCACATGCTGAGGGAATTAGTGCCCTTATTTACCAAAGAGAAAGCCAAGTTCAAAGTAGGAAGTTGGGCCCTAATTCAAACCCAGATCTATGAGACTTCCCACTACACCAAACTCCCACGACATACCAGAAAGAGCATGAGGTTTCACTTGTTGCTTTGTTTGTTTTAGCCAAAAGACCTAGATTCAAGTCCAGATGTTACCAATTTCTGAGCTCTGAAAGCCAGTCACTTATATTCTGTGAGCATGTTTCCTTATCTATAAAAGAGGATCGGTTATAATAAAACATACCTCCCAGATTTGAGAAAGGATCAAATGAGATTTGAAAGTTCTTTGTGAACTATAAAATGAAGTGGATGTTAAAGAGGTTCTTCTTATGACTACTTTCACTTTTGAAGCTGGTGGGAGAAGGACAAGCTTTCCATCACTAAGATGGACTGTAAGGGTTGTTTTATGCAGCTATCTCAGGCAGCCCCAAATGACAGTAAATTAGACAGGTACCAATTCCAGTTCATGGACTTTTGTTGGTAGCTGGGATCCCCTAACAATGGTAAAGCTTAAAAAATAGTAGAATATGCCACCCCACCCACACATTAGTGGTAATTCCTAAATGTGTTTTTTAACATTATTTTTAATTAAAATATTATAAAATCAATTATATATATTTTAAATAACTTCTTATTAAAATACATCCTTATATATTTTAAATGATGTTGATGTTATAATAATTATCCTATAATAATATCTGCATTAATGAGTGATTACTATAGTTCTGGGCATTTTGCACAGCACTTGCTATTTTATTGATTTTTATATGATTTCATTATCCCACTTTAAAGTCAAAGAAAACCAAGGCTCAAAAAGTTAAGTAATTTTCCCAGGCAGATACTTGCTGCAAATACAGGGTACAAGAAAGCGTCCTGACAGCGGCCACCCAATCCAGAGGCCTGAGAGATACAATTGGCCAACATCAAAGAAAGAGACTTATGCAGAGAAAAAGAGCGACATTCTAACAGAAGAAATAGACAGTAAACAAATCTGAATAGATTAGAAACAAACAAACTGGGGTAGGGTAGGGTAGGATATAGAATAGGACTGCACAGGACAGAATAGAAGTTAAAGGAATAAATCACATTAGAACCACCTGTCTGTAGCCCACTGATAAGAACACCTATTAGAGGAGAGTTCAGAGGGGAGCATCTTACTCAACAGTCCTTGCACATTCAAATACGAACAGTACTCGGTAACTGAAATGGAGATGACAGGTATCCACTGGACCTAACTCTTATAAGCAGCCAGTGGCTTTCAGTAAATGACCAGTGGACTGCCTCTGGATCCTCTGAGAAAGAATTTTACAATCGTTATTACCGTCTGCACAAGCACAGGAAAGTAGTAAAGCAATATGCAAGGGATGTATCTTTCATCTCTATAAAAGATATTTAAAATCTCCTCATTGATGCTGGTAACATAGAGCTTCACAATCAAGGAACATATCTATAAACAATACGAGCCTGACTACAAACAATCTCTTTCCCCTAATTCTATAATCTAGTGGAGTGATTTAATACAGGACTTGAGCAACCTTGGGCCAGGGACTTACCGTCGCCATGTCTCCGTTTCTCGCTCTGTAAAATGGTTTCTCATGAGGAATGAATAAATTATTAGTGGTAAAATGCTTGCAGGGGTGCCCGAAACATACATTTTATATACACATATAAGTATCAGTCGTTATTATTATTGTTGCACTTTAATTATTTTTTTGCATATCTTTTTTTCTCCAACTGACTGGGGAGCTTCCTGAGGTAATAGACCAATTTTGTGAATCCTCTCTACTCCCAAGCACTACTGTGACATGTGTAAGTTCACAATTAGGGGCATATGAATGACTTGTTGATCTTGGCTGATGCCATGTTGTACACTTAAACTCTGTGCAACTATTGAAATCTACCTAACCTTGATGTAGAAAACACACTGGTGCTCCTTTGTACAAGATGCGGGTACCAGAGTACATCCTGTAATAACAATCCCTGCCATCCCTACCAGGCAGATTCAGACTCTGAGCCACAGAAGTTATGTGATTTACCTGTGATTACACAGCAAGCTGGAGGGAGTTGCAGTAAATACATTTCCAGAAATGCATAAAAATGCGCTGTTTCAATCCTGCATGTTTAGGAATATGTTTGGATACCACACAGATAAAAATAAACCAGAACAATTAAAAATTGTTTTTAGTAGGCACCCCATCTGTTTCAAAAATTAACTTTTAAAGTTTTATGGCCATAGAGAACACGCTTAAATTGCTTTAGAATCTATCTACAGATTTAATTACACCCCCATCGCCTCTCCTCAAAGTCACCCTCAAAATCCTCCTGGCCTCCATGATGCATATCTGGACTGGAAATATCTTTTTAGGCTGTCACTTGATTTTTAAGGACCTTAAAGTTTCAAAATAATAGCATTTCACATTTACCCTGAAGCATTCAAACTAATAGATTTTTTTATTCTTTTTTTTTTCTCCATCCTCTTTTAAAAATTTCCCACCAACCCAACCTAATCACAGGAGTCCTGGAGAAGGAACGAGCCCGGCGCCTCATTCACAACTATAATCTCGTTTACAACCTGTCCCTGAGCCCTCGGAAAATCGACCAAGCCTTGAGGAGATTTTGTTCAGGAGAAAATATGCTGTTGGAACCAGCACTCCAGTACTTAAAGGAGCTATGATAACAAGCCCATATTGTGAGAACAGATGTTTCCTTTATCTCCCTTTCTACCCAGACACGTGTTTATCCGCAGCCTGAGTGTAGTGGTGGAGGCAGGCGCTGTCAGAGTTGAGGCTGATGCAGCTAATGTAGATGCTTTGACTTGGATTTGGTTTCTGGCTGTGATGCGCTCTCATAAGCAGCTCAGAGTGATCCGAGAAACCCAGGTTTTCTCTTCCGAAGTGGCAAGAACCCGATTTCTTAAAATCCCTTCTATTCTAATAAAGCTTATTATGAATATTGTGTATTTTTCTACATTGCTGATCAAAGTGTGTTCTTGCAAACTGCAATTCCATATAGTAAAAAAAAAAAATGCTAGATGCTGTCAACTCCCCCAAATTCCCGTCACATAATAAGCCTAAAAACATCGTTGTTGGATGAGTAAGTCAGTCCTATTTCTAGTCACTAGTCTGAGAAGGATTTCCACATTACAGGAAAAATAAAAGTATTAACAACGTATTATCGTAATACTAAGAAGTAGAACTCCAAGTGAGGTTTTCTGAACAAACCCAATATGATCTCCAGTACAAAACTAGGTAATGTTACACTCTCTCCAGGGATGTTTTCCCAGAGCACTGGATAGAAGTTTTGAGGAGGGTCTCATGGGACAAAGGATTCTAGAAATAGGTAGCATTGTCTTTACTTCTTTTGGCAGGAAAATCAAGTAAAGCTTTCCAGCAGTTTCCATAGTTCTTCTCTCCTTGACATCCCCCCTAACTTTGCGCCTCTCACACAACACACACTTGTACATACATCACGCCACACAGGTGGCATGAGCTCGTTGAATGAATGCTAGTCCAGGACTTCAGATACAAATGTGTTCCCAGGACCATCATTAATGCTGAGTGACCTGGATTCTGGTTTTCTCACCTGTAGGGGGGCCGCATGAGGGAGTTAGGTTCAAGGGAAAAAGCAAACAGAAAGCCCTCTGAGCACCCTCTTTTATCCATTTTATATAGTAGAGTGTCTCATAAATCTTTTCAACAAAATCTTAAGAACAGAACAATTTGGATCCACTAACATACATGATCTCTAAAGACCTTGTGGTCTAACCTGCTTTCGTTTCTCCAATCCTTGAATTGCCCATAGAAATGCCTCTTGAGACAGACTACCTCTGTAACAGTCTAGAACTCTTGGATCCTCTAGCTGCCTTTTAGGATAGAGAAGCCAACAGATGTGACTTCCTCATGCTAAAAACATACCAAATGAGGAAAACCAGAATGTTAGATCAAACAATTTAATATACATGGGGCAACCACTACGTGCCAGGAACTTGACATATTTTGGTTCATACAACTCTGACAATTACATAAGGAAGTTTATACAGTCCCATTTCACAGATGAGAAAACAGAGGCTTGGGGAAAAAATTGGCGGTGAAAAGTAAGAAAGCTGCGGGGCTGTGCTTACTGATAATTGGCCAGATGGATAAGGCATTTTGGGAAGTACCAGTCACATGATACCTGAGAATGTCCCTGTATAGCCTGTGTCTCTGTGGAGAAGTGGACTGGAGAAAGTGGAGGAAGACCCTAAGCATGAAGCTGGGGTTCTCAGACTAAATTGTAAGGGCCTGAAGGTCAATGATTTTACCGTGCTCAACTGTTCATGTCCAGCATTAGCTATAGCTCCCCATAGATGGAGGATGAGCACTCACCAAGTCAAACAACTGGAGGGAGCACCATGGACATGGCATGACAGGTGTCCCCAGAGCTATGTGGCTACCCTGTATTTCTGTGATGCTGACTCAGTGAATGCTTCTAGAAGTGGGGCAGCCATGGCCAGCTCTGGATCTGCAGTCGCTGCCCCCTGCCACCACCCACACTTGAATGGAGAGTAGAAAAACAGTAGCTTTAAAACTAGCCCAAACCCAGCTCTGACTATTAGGTGGTGGCCTTGACAAGTTGCTTAACCTCCCTGAGCTTCAGTCTTTTCATGTGTGTAACCTCACGGAGGAGCGTTATAAATGCTGAAAGTCACAACATTTGGACAATTCCTGGCATGTAGTAGAGATGGACCTTTCTTATGCCCCTTCCCTTGGCTGCCGAGCATCAGGAAGCTTGAACAACATTGTGTGTGAGATGGCATGCCGAGGTGAGGTTTCTGTTGCAGCAAAAACAAATTTGAAGACATATCTTCCTTCTAGAGACAAGCGATCACTGCTTTTGGGTCAACTCCTGTCTGAGATTCTCCACTACTTTATCCAAGATCTGGGTGTGCGTGCACACTCACACAAGACTTGCACATTGCTGAATACTCATTAGCATTAGTTTTTCCCTGAGTGAACATTAAAAGAACCAAAATTCAACTTCACTTGTAAAGAAATCTTAGATATCAGGTTGAAAGTGTAGAGGTTGAATGAGACCTGGCTGTGAGACAAACCACCTGGCACACACAGGAAAATGCTATGAGGTCATCACAACTCAGAATATTGTTATGACATCTATGCTTGGAATTCTCCATGGTTTACTGATGAAAAATCCCTGTTACTTCTCTCTCTCCTTTTTCTCAGATCAGTGGCATTTTGTATACTCCCCATGGCTGTGTCATTGTGAACTTCTAATGAACACTTGGTAGAGGGTGTCTTGTATCTGTGGTCTTGACCAGCTCTCTCTAGCCAAACCTTTCTAAACAAGTGTCTGTGTGCAGTGGATAGGTTAACTTCCAGGATGCCCTACAGAGACATGGTGTCAGCCATGTCTTTCCCAAGTGCTCAGAAGCCTCAGCCTCCAAAGATGGACAGAGCACTGGAGACAGAGGCTGCAACTTGCCAGTTTGGTAGACTTTCCCAGGTGTGTGATGCAGAGCAATTCACTGCCTACCCACAGAGTCCTTCACACTGAAGGAGATAATGCTTGTGAATTGTCTGGCACGATATCTGGCACAGAGACATGCGCCATGAGGGAAAACTGACTTAATACTTTATTCTTATACAGGACTTGCCCTGTTCAATGTGCCAAACTGTTAATTGCCTTTTCCAGGTACAGACGTCTTGCAAGTTGGCTCACTGATAGTGGGATCCTGGAGGGCAGAAACCATATCCTCCACGTTTCTGCTCTTCATTCTCTCACCTGCATTTACTCTTCACTGTAACCCAGCTAGGTTGGTATCATTATGCCCATTGTACAGATAAGAAACTGTGGCTCAAGGTGGTAAATGTACTTGCCTAAGGACTTACAGGTCATGAGTGACTAAGTCAGGATTAGAATACAGTGCACACTTCAAGTTCAACAGCACTCTCTAGGTCACAGAAGGAGAAAGTAACCCACAGAATTCTATTTAGTATGTATGGTCTGTCTCCCTGGTGTCTTGAGGTCCCTCCAAGCTAGGACCAAGGTCTTGCTTGTCTTTGTCCCCAACACGGAGCCCAGATTCACCAGCGAGTGTGCACCTAGAAAACGTCTGTTGAATGGAGCTCTCATATAAACATTTTGAAAACTCAACAGCTTTTACCCTCTTCTAGTTCTCCCAGCCTCATGACGACCTTCTGGGGACTGGAATAAAGGGTGTTTTCAGGGCGCTCGGCGTGGTCTGTTCACACAAGCAGAAGCACAACTATACAGATCATGCCGTCCAAAAGGTTTGCTAAGTGCTCACTGACTCTTCAAAGGAATTTCCCAAGATCATTAAGAGAAACAATAACGGGGTTTGATATTCTAATTGGGATCAGAAACTGGACAGCTTTGGAGCTGGCCAGAGAACTGTGAAGCTCTGAAAACAAATGCTCCCCTTTCTTCTTTCTCTCTCCTCTCTCCCCCCTCTTGTTAGAGCCTTTCAGCTACAGTTCCAACGCTCCTTAGCAACAAAGGCGGGGTTCCCAGAGCCGGGGTGCCTCAGGAATGCCAGCCGTTCCCCTCATTAGCATTCAGGGCCCCTCATCTGCCTGCACAGTTGGCCCAGGGACTGTGCAAAAAGCAAAGTGGCTTGGGGGAGGCCCAGCATTTAGCGTGGCTTGTTGGGAAATGGGAAACCTCCACAAAGAGTTTCCAAACAAAAGGCATCAATATTATTTATGGAGACATCAGACTGCCTGGGGCACAATATGGCTCTGGCTCGGCCACATGCTTTCTCCCCAAGCTCCGTGTGAAGGCTTCGTTGGGCCTCCCCAAACACGTCTTGGCCCTGAATGCCAATGCATTGAAAGTTCTTCCTTCTCCTCCCCTCTCTCCGGCCCGGCCTCTCCTCAGACTCAGTGTATCCAGGTTGGACAATGGGTGGACTCTAACTGGCAGTGAGAGGGCCCAGGGGAGGGGTGTTGACAGAGGGTAAATGGTCAGATGGTAGGACAATTGTGAACAGATGGCTCTGCTGGAAATGGATTCCAGAATAACTCACAAGCAGATTGAGCCCTGACAAAGACTGATCTGATGGAAAGCAATTGGCACCTTGTACCAAGCCCTTGCTCAAAACACACATCCTACACTCACACAAAATCTTCAGCAGTTCCATGAGGGGACCACTACCCAGGTTCTGTCTCATAGGAATTACAAATACTGATCAGTAAGCCAATTCCTGGAGGATTCCAACCAGCAAAGCTGTTTTACAACATTCTCATAGAACCAATATTTAAGCAGAGCTTCCCTCAGCCTTCCTACATTTGAACCTGTTCAGATTATGTGGACACCACTACTTGTCATCTTCTCCCCTCCAGATAGCTCCAGCTCCAATTTGTTCTCCAAAAATTGGTCTCTTTTTTAATTTATTTTCTACCATCTCTTGTGGCCAAAGAGAACGTAAAATTTAATCAATTACTGTAACAATGACTATACTAACCCTGGACCTTCTCAGCATCAGGGATATAAAAAAGGAAAGAGAAGGGAAGGAAGGAAGGAAGGAAGGAAGGAAGGAAGGAAGGAAGGAAGGAAGGAAGGAAGGAAGGAAGGAAAAAAGTAGGGAGAGAAAGAGAAAAAATCTTCCTCTAGAACTGACTTGAGTTGGGGAGGGGGCTCAGAAAGGGTGAGGAAATTGGGGGAACGGATGTGTAACCAATTGTACGATATTGCTAGGAGTGCTGTAACCAAGTGCCACAGAGCGAGTAGCTTAAACAACAGAAACGCACGTCCTCACGGTTCTGGAGGTTGAAGCCCAAACTCAAGCTGTCTCAATGATTGGTTCCTTGGACCATGAGGAGAATCTCTCTCATGTCTCTTCCCTCGCTTCATGTGGTTTGCTGGCAGCCTTGGGACTCCTGGGCTTGTAGATGCATCACCCTGTTTTCTGCCTCCATGTTTGCATGGCGTTCTCTTTGTGTGCATGTCTGTCTCTGTGTCCAAGTGCCTCCTTTTTGTAACAATACCACCATGATGACATTTTAGCTGTAGCTCGATTACTTCTGTAAAGACCTTTGTGGTAGATAAGGCCACATTCTGAGGCACTGGGGGTTAGGACTCCAACATATCTTTTATGTGCGGATACAATTCAGCACATAATAACAAGCATTCAATACAGAAGCAATTGTCTCTGTGTGGTAAGTATGTGTTCTCACATTTTCCCTAGAAATAAGGAGGGCACAAGAAGGAGTGAACGTCTTCACGTGAGTGGGTTAGTGGGAGCTTCCTGGGGAAGAAGAGACTTGTGCTTGCCCTAGGATGCTGAGGCAGATTTTTCCAGGCAGTGAAGGGAGATGGTGTTTCCAGAAAAGGGAAGAGCATAAGCAAGCCACATCTCATCTCTTTCCCACCTCACAGTTTTTCAGGATTTGCTATCCTCTCTCCCCAATGCACGCGCGCGCGCGCGCACACACACACACACACACACTATGTTGTATAGACTCATGTATTCAATATATACATGTATAAACATGTATATAAACATGTCCCTCCTAACAAGAGCTTAAAAAGACATTGTGTGGTTCTCCCATGTTCTCTTTTTCTTTAACCACAAGTCAGCAGTCTCTCAGACAGCAGCCCAGAGCCTGGAGTGAAGGTGACATGGAGCCCAGTAGAAACCAACATATCATGAATATATACACACACACACATGTACATATACACATATGCACACAACATACCTACATACATGCACAAATAAACATTGAGCACAAACAAAAACTAAGCAATTAAAAATTGGGGATTGAATTAAAAAATGGGCAAAGGACCTGAACAGAAACTTCTCCAAGGAGGACATACACAGGGCCCAGAGACACAGGAAAGGATGCTCAGCATCACTAGCCATCAGAGGGATGCAAATTAAAACCACAGTGAGATACCACTTCACACCAGCCAGAATGGCCATCATAAATAAATCAACAAATAACAAGTGCTGGAGTGGATGTGGAGAAAAGGGGAACCCCAGTGCACTGTTGGTGGGAATGCAGACTGGTGCAGCTACTATGGAAAACAGTTTGGAATTTCCTCAAAAAACTAAAAATGGAACTGCTTTTGACCCAGTAATCCGACTGCTGGGATTATACCCTAAGAATCCCAAAACACCAATCCCAAGAAACCTGTACAAAACTATGGTACATTTACACAATGGAATACTATGCAGCAGAAAGAAAGAAAGAGCTACTACCCTTCACAATAGCATGGATGGAACTGGAGAACATTATGCTAAGTGAAATAAGCCAGGCGGTGAAAGACAGATACCATATGATCTCACCTCTAAGTGGAACCTAATCGACAAAATAAACAAGCAAGCAAAATATAACCAGTAACATTGAAATAAAAAACAAACTGACAGTAACCAGAGGGGAGGCAGGAGGTGGGTAATGTGGGAAAAGGAGGGGAAGGGTCATCAAGGAACATGCATAAAGGACCCATTGACAAAGCCAAATGGGGGAAGGATTGAGGGTGGGAGGTGGGGTTGGGTGGGGCTAGGGAAAGTGGTGGTGGGAAAATGTTGACCAAAAAAAACAGGGGGACGCTGAGAATAGTATAGGAAATTCAGAAGCCAAAGACAAACCCATAAACATGAACTAAGAGGCATCAGGATGATGTGATGGGGTGCAGGGCAGAGGGGATAAAGGTGGGGGAAATGGAACAACTGTAATAGCACAGTCGATGAAATATACACACACAAAAAAATTGGGACTGTTTGTTAATATGGCAAAACTTTGTTAAGCTTACTGATACATCCTGGCAAGTAAGAAGAAAGGGGAAATAATTTGCTACAGCCCTTGGAACTCTGCTGCATGGGGTTGCATATCCAGGTCCTTCTAGTTTTCTGTCTCCAGCTCAGTTATGCAGTCTTTCTACTCCCTGTCCCACAATGGGCATTTCAAAGTGGAAAGTAGCCATCTGACAGAGATTGATTACATTTTCCAGCACTCCTGGTACCTAGACAAAGTTTTGTGATCTGTTCTCACCAGTGAAATAAAACTATATGGCTATATATGTTACTTTGTGGCCAGATATTTTAAGAAGCAGCTGGGTCTTGTCCACTATTTCTTTGTTCCCCTACCATGCTCTTAATGATGAAAAACCATTCTTCTTCCTTCCTTCCTGCCTTCCTTCCTTCCTTCCTTTCTGATTCCTATAGGTCTGTGTTTCTCAGAATGTGTTTGCTGAAACACTAAGACCAGGCGGTGCTCCTCCAGACAGGTGTTTCATACTCAAGAAAATATGGGAAGCACCACAGGCTATATCTCTTCTCCCTTGGTGAGTCTAAATGTCCAATGAACATACAATTATAACAGAACAAAAAACTCTCTTACCCTGGCTTATTTCAAACTTATTTGAGCAAAGTACTTTTATTTTCAAGTAACATTTGACATCCTTCAGAACTAGTGTTCCATACAAGACACAGCAAGAAATTATGTCTTCAGTAAAGTTTCAATACCTTAAGTCATACAAGCCAACAACCATGCTCATTTAGTCAGCAAATACATGCATACAAAGCATATACTCCGTCCCAGGCCCTGCACTACCGAAGCATCAGGGTTCTGAATAGGACCTGGCCTACTGAGGATATCAAATACATATTTTTGCATAAATAAAAAAAATGTGTCGCAAAACAGCATAATGACTAATTGGCTTTCCATCACCCACTAAATGAGACCAACTGTAGCTTGGCTAAATACTGACTAGAAAGAATCCTTTCACTGCATCCCTTTGTCTCACCACTGCCCATCTCTCCTGCCTCTTTTTCCCCTATTTCTTCATCTTTACTTCAGCCACATGGACCACTCACTGCTTCCTAAAAATATTATGCAAGTTTGTGAATTTTTTTGCCTCTGCACATGCAATTTTTCTCTCCTTGCAATACCCATTTTACTTGCTTTTAGTTGTTGAATTCCTTTTCATTCTGCAAGAGCAAAATCATATATCTCTTACTTTGTACCCTCAACCCTGACCTGCACCGTCCATTTTTAACTACGTATGTGTGTGTCTCTAAATAGATAGCCCATCCCAGATAAGCCATCTCAACCTCAGAATACTCCCACAGAGCTGACCTTGGTTGACAGCACTTCCTGTCCCTTATCAGCACCGGCACCACCTGCCCTTATCATCAGCATGTGGGAGATGAGTGAAGGAACAGGAAGGCAGGTGGGAGAGGTATTCTGCTCCTCTTTAGGTCTAAGAGTTGGAGGAGGAATGGGGAATTATGAGGAGGTCAATTTTGGTTCACCCTGAGAAAAGACACAACTAACAATTACAACTGATGAACGATGAAGTGAACTGCTCTATAGAATTCATAGTTTTCTGTCCTTAGAAGCACTCAAAATGGATGAAAATCTGTCAGTGGTGGAAAAAATGAGTGGCTCCTTCCAAGTAGAGGAAATGATGAATGCCAAGAGGTTTTCAGTGATGAAGCACCTGAGAGGTTGCTGTGTCTTGGTCACCTTATCTTAATGGAAGAAAAACAGAAAGAAGGTACCACCACCTCTGGATTGGATCTGTCTCCTCTGCTGTTTTGTAACAGTCACACTTGTAATCACATCAATGTCTTCAGTTGACTTGAGGTCCATAAGGCTCAGCCTAACCAGACCCCTGCCATTTCTGAGGCAGACCTAATAGAAAGTCTTGCGCACAGTGGGAGCTCCCAGAGCCTGACATCCGCTCTATACACTGCCTCTAAAAGGAGCGCTTGCAGCTCATTATTTCCCCACCTCCTGAAAGAATTCGCTTCTTTCCAGGTCAACTGTGACACATTGCCGAGGGCATGTTTGCATGTACGCCCATTATCCTCAGAACAACACAAAGGAATAGGCCCCCAGGGTCAGGGTGGAGCATGAGAAACAAGGAGACCATTTTGCAGGTGAGGATGTTGAGACTCAGAGAAGTTCTGTACTTTGCTAAAGGTACAGCAGGAGTTGGAGATAGAGATGAAGACCTGCCTAGCCTCTGAACAGTTCTTAGTGGCCATTCCTTGCCAGGCCTGCCAGGCCTACTCTGTCCTGGCTTATTATCCAGATGCCAGGAGTAGATCTGCCCCATCCCGAGAGCCAGGCTGGCAGGGTGCAAGGCAGTGTGTTCTCACACACCAGTGCAGCCTAGGATTTCTTCCTTTTGTCCTGTGCCAAGGTTCACTGAACCCAAGGGAACAGGAAGAGAATGGTCATGACAGTCCACAGAGGCAGGAATTCTGAATGAAGAGCTGAGTCTCAGTGGCTTAGCAAAAGAGTGGTAGGTAGAGTCATAACCTAAGCACAGCCCTTCCCAGCTCCAGCCCACTCTGGGTTGACTGCACAAGCCAGGAAAAGACTGTGTTGCTTCTTTCTAGAGTTCCTGATGATCCTGGGTCTCTTGTATCTAGGGGGGGAAGGGAGGACCTCAGTTCTGTACAGTTCTCTTTTTTGTTTTTTATTTAAAAGTATTTACTGAGCGCCTACTATGGCCAAGCCTCAGTAAATAGTTTGAATGGATTTCCTAAGATTTTTCCAAACTTCCTAGATAATGATTTTGTCCAAATACCACTGACTAACTTAGACTCCCTTCCAATACTGCCCCCTGTCTGGAATTGGATTTTTGGTAGCCTCCCTCCCCGGAATTGATCAGATCAAAAAAATGCATGTCCACTCCTTTCTACTTCTCTCCCAGCTCAGTCCTCCTCACTCTGAGAAGGCCACTCAGCCAGCACCATGGTTTCCCTCAGTCTTCTCTGGGATCTCGATGAGAAATTAGTTACTTATTCCTACATGGACAATTAAGTTATTTGTTTTCCAAGGCCACCATGAATACCACAGGCATACCATGTGGGTACTTTAGCAGAAAGCCCTTGTCATCCTTATCCACCCAATCACTCATTTACTCACTCATCAGCTTAACAAACACAAACACCCCACTGTGCTTGGAGCTGTGCTGGGTACCAGATATCCAGAGATGAGCCAAACAGGCCTCAACATCCATCAGGGAAGGCAGACACTAGAGCGGCTGAGTACAACAGAGTGTAAGTGCTACGTGAGAGGAAAGTCAGGAGGGCTCGGCCACAACACAGGGGCGCGCAGCTCAGCCCAGTGATAGGAGGTTCACTGATTCCCATGAAAGTCTCCCTAGAATATTTATAACTGAGCTGAACCTGATAGAGGGGAAGCAATTGGTCGAAACGGGGATGGGAGTCAGGTATTTGGGTGGCAGAGCTGAGCTTTTCCGGTAGACAAACCAAGATGAGCAAAGCCCCTGGGATATGAACCCAGTCTTTGTTCTGGATACTGGGAACGATAGCTACCTACACCAAAACATGATGTGAAGGTGAAGAAGCTGGAAAAGGTAGGGTCAGACCTTGATGCCCTGTAAGACTCCACACAGACAGCAAAGGGATATAATATGATTGGATGAATGTTTTGATTGCAGGGGGCCATCTGGGGGAGAGCTCCGGGGTGGAAGAATAGAGGCAAGAAAAACACTTACAGGCTATTGTGTGACTTGGGTAAGTCACTTAATGCTGCTGAATTTCAGGTTCTTCATCTGTAAGGTAAGGTTTAAGGTACCTCCTTTGCAGGATCACCATAAGGGCTGCGTATGAAGTGTGGAAAACACCACACACAATGCGTAACACTGAATGGGTTTCATAAGATGGTAGCTAGGTATTTTATAACATTCATATTCTATAATAACCTGATCACCAATACAAGGACTTTGCCTGAGAACAGCCTTTCTCAGGAAGGGCATGAGGGATAACGCCATCAGCAGAACAGCTTCAAGGGAGTCATTGACACTGACACACGCACACACGAGTGAATAATTTATGTGTTTGGACCATTTTTTAAAAACCCCGTTATTTTTCCTGCTCCCTGCTTCTCGGTGGCACTGGTGGGCGCAGTACATTAGTTAATTTCATGGCCCTGTTGTGAATCTTACAATATTTCATCCTCCTAATTCAAAATATTCATTCCAAGTGGTTCCAACTTCACAAATAAATAATTCCTGTTGGAAAATGGAGTTTTTCCATCTGCCCAGCCCATTTTCCATCTGTTCCTGCAAGCTCATGGTAGGACGGGGCTGGGTCTTGAGGTCCCGTTTATTAGTCCTGATTTAGGAAGAAATGACTTTCTCCCAGATGGATTGTGCATTAGTGATAAAGATTAGTTTTCACTGTTATTAGTTACTGTGTTAGAAGACAGTTTTAGAGATCTGGAAGAAGATCAAAAAGCACATACTAGATAGAAAGGAGACGAGAAAAGTCACATTGACTTAGTTCCTATCATGCACATGACATCCTTCCAGGCACTGTACCGTTGGAACAACCCAAACTGTGATTTTGTCCACCTGACAAGTGAGGAAACGTAGGGTCAGAGGGGCTTAAAAACTTGCTTAAAATCACATAATTTGTAAATATGGAAGCTAAGACTGATTCCAAAATTCCAACTCTTTCTATAACCCCAGAGATACAAATGAACACTGTTTTTTGACTGAAAAATACATTGATCAAAGAATTGTGATTTTGTTTCTTTCAATATTTAATAGAAGAGTACCCATGAAGTAAAAATAATCTGTTTTTAGGTTCTTACCCATCTCAGAAAAAAAACAAAACAAAACTGTGCACTTCATTTTGAATTCCCAATTTACCCTCTTAATGGCAAGGACAAATTGCTGAGCGGCCTGAGCCTTCCTCTCCTCAGCTGGAGAGTGATGCCTATCTTATGTTGCGTCTTCAGTAAACTTCACAAAGCCTGGAAAAGCACCTCTCTAAGAAACATGTGAGAATACAGAAGGGAGTACAATTTGTCAATGGTAACAGCCTGTGGGGATATTAGACAACATTTTCCTTTCTGTGCCTGCTTGTAACAATATATGCTTGCCCACAACAAGATACAGAGTTGGTGTCAGGGCCTACACCTATGCAATGCTTCCTTCGCTGAGAAAGTCTCCCTACAAATATAAATGTGTGTGTGTGTGTGTGTGTGTGTGTGTGTGTGTGTGTGTGTGTGTGTTAGCTAAACTAAATGGTTCACTTAGCGGTGTAGTTAATTTACGTCATCATAGACTATAAGCAAACAAACCGTGAGCTGACACCAGTCTGTGACCCAAACATCGAGTCTTGCTGTCTAGGCCATTTTGAGAAAAGAAGATGATAAAAGCTTTGAAGTCTCAGCTCATTGCTTATTAGCTTTGAGTGACCTTGATCAAGTTATTTAGTCTCTCTGTGCCACAGTTTCCTCTCCCATAAAATGAAGTTAACGATACCAAACTCATAAGGTGGTTATGAGAATGAAATGAGAATACATTCGACTGTGTGTAACAGGGCCCAGGACATAACAACCAGTGAAAAATGTTATTTATTATCATAATCATCATCATCAACCTGAAGCATCTGGCCTTCTGGTCTACTGTAGTGTGTGCATTCCCACCAGTAGAGGTCTTATCTTGGTTGTCACAAGTGAAGGAGGCTGCAGGGTTACTGGTAGCTAGTGAGCTGACGCAGTGGATGCTGCTAAACTTTCTACAGTTAACAAGACAGTTCCCCACGGCAAAAAATTATCTAACCAAAATGTTTATAAAACCTTGCCTTAGAGTCATTCCTTTGGGTTGAGGTCCCCTGCCATCAGATCAAGATTTAATAACAGATTTGAGGTTTTACCTAAACTTGTTTTTTAAAATGTCAGCCCTAAAGACATTTGATATCATATGGTCCAAATACCTGTTTTACTGAAAGTAAACCTCACAGGAGCAAGGACTTGCACTCTCCCTGCCCAGCAGTAAAAATGGTATTTCTGTTTCTCCTGTCTTTAGGCCCTGCCTCCTGAAAGCATGCTTCTGCAGACTGAATAGAGAGGCACAGTGTCAATGTCACTGAGCTGCCGAGAGAGTGCTAAAATTGCACCCTACGTCTTCAGGTCCAGTGGCTGAGCGTCTCAAGTAGGGGAGAAGTCACCGTAGCCCAGAGACTAGGCTTTTCCATCTGTTGACCCCTCACCCCGACAGAGCCTGGCACAGGGAGGTATGCAGGAAGCAGTGTAGTAGTGGAAAGCACTGGACTTGGAGTCAGACTTTGGACCGAGTCCTGCTTTCAAATGAAGCCTAGGTTATTACCACTGAAAGTATAGTTAGAGCTCTTCAGGACTAAGCTTGTGAAATTTATTCTCTCTCAATCTAGCTCTAGCTCTAGCTCTAGCTCTAGCTCTAGTTCTGTCTCTAGCTCTGTCTCAGATTTCCCACTAATAAAATCACGGTAATATGTACTTAGTACATAGAACTGTTTGCAAAATCAAATTTTGATTCGGATCAAAAGTCCGAATATCATCAGCAAGGCATTTTCCTAATAATGGTGAAGAGTACAAACAATTATTAACTGTGTGACCTTGGGGAAGTTACTTCATGTCTCCGTACCTAAGTTTCCTCATCTCCAAAATGGGCATGGTAATATTATTTCCTATCTTACATTGTTGTTGTAAAAATTTAATGGGTTAATATACTAAAGTACTTAGTGCCTGGCTCATAACAAGTTTTATGCAGAGTGTTAGCTAAAATTGTAACTAACCATTCTTTGCCCTTTTGGTTCTTTCTAGTGAAGTCTAAGAGCCAACCAAATGTAATTTGCCTAAGTCAATCATGAAACTTTACAACAGCCAACAAGAAGAAGCCAAGTTTCTTCCAAACTCCATGATAATTGCCTTCTAGCCAAATCTCTAGTTCAGGATTAGGAGACAACAGCACCCTCTGCTGCCTAGGACTGAAATAGCACAGTCATCCCCCCTGACAGCTACATTAATATTCTGTCCTTTCTGCCCTGCCAATCTTGCCTCTTGAAAATGCGCTTCCCAAACTGATGAAATTGCTTCTATGTACTAATATCATCAGCAAAGCATTTTCCTAAGCAGCTGACTCATGCTTTTTTTTTTTTTTTTTCAATCAAAAGGAACCATCCTTCTAGGCTCTAGTTAGAATTTGAATAGCTGCCTGTTCTCCAGTTGCCATTAGAAAGCAACGCTCCGGAGCCTCGGTAACTGAAGAGGGCATTCTCCCCACTGGGAAGGAAGCAGCAAAATTGGAGCATTATAACAAATTGTTCCCATCCAGCAATCACTTTGTAATGTGACTGTTTTCAAGGTAAACTCATTCGTCTTGTTGAACAGATGGGGGAAAAAAAAAACACCCAAACTTCTGTCTTTGCATTTCTGACTCCCTTCAGAAAAACTCTTCCAGATTCAGAGGTGAGCGAACAGGCTTTTTACCCAGATGGGTCCCATGGCCAGAGTAAAATGGGACAGGATGTTCCTATTTCCTCAGAAAGCTAGTGTTCATTGAAAATCTACTATGTTAGACATTTTCAAGTATTATCTCTTCACTCCTCAGAATCGCCTTATGAGCTAAAATTTACCATGCCCCATGATAGGTACAGAAACTGAGGCTCTTAGAAGTTCAGGGATGTGAGCCCGGGGGCATAGGACTGGTATGTGCTAGAGCTAAGGATTTGAGTTTTTTTCCACACTATCACACCATCTCCCAAAGACTCAAAATCATTCTCGGAAAACTGCGACTGACAAGTTGGTACGATAATACCAGAAGTGATCAGGGAAGAGGAACCTTCCATGTGTGGTTTAAGAAAAGGGGAATAGAATATTCTTCTATTCATAGGGAGCTTCTAAAGGACGTGAGGTGGGACGCCCCTCCAAACTTCCCCAAGAAAGGACCCCTCAGGTACCCTGGGGGTGCCTGGAATATAAAAAACCTTAAAACATTTAATATTCTACACAAACTCTTCCAGAATATAGAAGAGGGGGGACCATTGTCTAATTCATTTTTGAGATTATCCAGACTCAAAAACCAAAGACATTACAAAGAAATTTACAGACCAATGTCCCTCATGAACATAAACTCAAAATCCTTAACGAAATCCTAGCAAATCAAATCTAACAACACATTAAAAGTATAATACCTGAGAAGGCAAGGTTGGTTCAACAATCAAACACCAATCAATGTGACTCATCATTTCAACAGACTAAAGAAGAAAAAACATGTGATCTCCTGAATAGACATAGAAAATGTCGGCGTTCAACCCTGATGTTCTGTAGGTGAGCTTGAAAATATGTTCCCGGTGTTACGAGTTCCTAACAAACCTGGAGTTAGACTCCAACTCGCCACACCTCAGGGCTGTGTGGTGCTATTGCCCCATGCTGGGAGCCGGAGTCCTGACAGTATCGGAGTCCTGGCAGGGGAGCAGTAACCCCCAGACTTCAGGCACAGTGCTCACGTGACTAGCCGAAGCGAGGGAGTGAGCACAAGCCAGCTCTAGCCCACATCACACTGGAAAACGCCTGACGTTCATGTTCATGAGCACCAAAGGGAGTGTTGGGTTAGCGGGGAGGGATTGTGTATGTTCTGGAACTTTCTGAAGAGCTGGAAATTGTAACGGTTCCAAATGCAATATAAAAAAGTCTACTTTATAATTTGAGAAATATGAGTCAAAGCTATATTTCTTTTGAAACAGAGTTTTTAAAAATCGCAAATTTCCATTAAGATGGGAGAAACGGCTATGAGCACTTTGGTAAAACTGAAATGACAGAGACCCCTCAGTTCCATCATTCTCGCCAGTGGGGGTCAGCTCAGTGACTTCACAAGTGTTTACTTTTGTCACTACCATTCATCAAACTACTTGGTAAAAAAAGTTCTTATTCTTTTTTTAGGAATTTGATATCTTGGTCACAGTCACAAAATTGGTAGTTTCTTAATTATGAGTTGGGATTATTTGAAAACAATGTCAAAACCGAAGTGTCTTCTTTTTCTGCTGGCAAATTTTCAGTTGTTTTGTCCTTGGAAATCTCTCTCTCTCTCTCTCTCTCTCTCTCTCTGCCATTCTCCTCCCCAAAACACACAAACATGTGAACACACCCACCCACGCACCTCTCCCTTCCCTGCCTCTTTCTCTCCCTGGTGCAGAACTTGCGGGTGCAGTGAATAAAAACACTGTGTCACCAGGGCAATAACCAAGTGCGAACTGGACTCAGCCCCAGCACCTTCAAAGAGAAGCAGAAATTGATATGCCTTTGCTCCATGCATTTCCTCTCGTGCTAACACCTTTAAATGGACTCAGATTGTTTTTGAACTTCCCAGTTTAAAAAATACTCAAAATTTAATACTCCCAATTATCTCATAACCCCAAATTACAGACAAGGCAGTGGAGCTCAGCAGGGAGGGTAAGTTTCCTCCACTCTTGCTATTGTACAGGGTCCGGCAGAAGGAAGGCCTGCTTGAGTGTGGTTGGGAGGGTAATAATATGGGTGTAATAATTTATAGTTTTCATTTGAACATTTCACCTAAAATGTCATATGGTGTGCTTAAGTGTGATATTGTTATGTTACAGAATTACGTATGATTTTGTAATAAAAGATTTTGTCATAAAAAGGGGCATTATTTGTGCCAGACCCTGTATATGACAAGGACCTGTGAGCTGACACCACACTGCTGGGTGTACACAGGTATTATGGCACCAACTTCAAGGAGGGCACAGTCTCCTTAGTGGCATCAGAAAAATATATAAATAGTGACTTAATAATAGCAACTGTTTAATGAGTTCTTAATGTGTTCTATGCACTGGGCAACATTTTTTTCCCTTCAGTGTCTTGTTTCATCCACACAGCTACCCAGGAGGGTAAATGTGATTACACCCACTCCAATCATAGGTGAAATGAAGCTGAGAGGTCATTTCATGTGTCCAAAATTACACACAACAAGTAAGTGGCAGATTCAGGACATGAGCATGGGCCTAGCACCAAAGCCTGGGTGCTCCAGCTCTCTTAGCTGTGTCTTAGACAGTTTAGGGCCTCAAAAGGGATGCAAACACATATTGTGGGGTTAAGTGTGCGGTGGGAGTGGGGGCATTTGGGAAGGGGTCATGATTACAAAGAGATTAGATTTGCTTGGGGGGGTTATATCAGAGAAGACTACGTGACAGTTAAGAGCTGCCTTGATTAACAAACAGAATTTGAAAAGGTAAAGATGAATGAGAGGACATCAGGCTTCTCGACGGAGGCGATGCTGAGAACAGTGGCTCAGAGGTAGGAATGTGTACCTTGTGAACAGCTAGTCTTAATTTTGTTTGGAGAGAGGTCCTGCGCACTTGCTGTCCTGGCCAAATGTGAAGCATTTTAACCCCCCCCCTCCGCCCCCCCGCCAAAAAAAAAGTGATACTAATAATAAAGGATGGATATTTTATTTCATGTAATTTTTACATAAATTATAATCAAAATTATAACCTGTCCATATCATGGTTCCTGCACTCAAGAAATCCACCTTCTAACAGGAAGATAAACAATTAAACAAATAATCACAGCAAAAGAATAAATTCTACGGAAGAGGAGGCGTAGTGTGGTTCTGCCAACTCAGACTCTATGGAGGCACGCGAGAGAGTGAGGTCCAGCTGAGAGCGGGGAATGTGTGGGCAACACCCACATGACAAAGGACGAAGTTCTGGATAGAGGCCACAGCTGGTGCGAAGACCCAGACAGGAGACAGCCCCTAGCTTGTTTGGGAGGCTGCAGGTGGGGAGCCCAGCAGAAGAGGAGAGAGCAGGTGGGAATGGATAACATGCAAGGCCGAGGGGCGTACAAGGGGTCAACTCATGATGAGACCGTGTGCTGTTAGAGAGAGAAGGTGATAAGGTGCCCTGGCCCGGCGCGGGCCCAGGCTGGCTTCCCACTACAGTCAGCAAATCAATTACGCCCTCCACCAACTTTCGCCTTGTGTATTTAGAATGCAAGGAGCTAGCCTGCCAAACATCTGCTCTCGCTATTAAGCATGCCATGGTAACCATTGCACTCCCGTGCGTCAGCGCCACCAGGATTGGTAATAATCACAAGTGTCAAAAACGAGAAAGAATAGAGAAGGAAAGCTGTGCAGAACCCAGCGGCAAGATGATTGGGCTGGCGGCTCCACTCTGGGGCCCCGCCAGCTGCGCCTTCTGCTGCCCCTGTTGGGGGCAGGGGAATTGATGCGGCTCTGGCCTCCTCTTGCCCCTTCTGTTGATCCCTCTCCCTGGATTATTCATCCGCTGCTTCGACCCACATTGGAAACTGCTTCCTGCCTTTGCCAGAACACCATATGTGCCCCTGCGTCATTGTGTGTGATAGATAAACCCGCCAACAGCTCGCCAGCCCCTGGGGCCCTCTGGGTGAAGACCCCACGTTGACACAGGCAGGCAGCATGGTGTCCGGGCAGGAGTGCAGCCTGGAGGACAGGCAGACCCAGTTTAGGATCTCCGCACCCCGACTTCGCAGGCTGAGGCCCTAGGCAAATCGCTTGCCTTCTCGGAACACTGCTTGCCCCTGCCGTAAAATCCAAGTAGGAACACTCACTTCATAGGGTTGTTGGGGGGGTGGGGGGAGCTTAGAGGTAATGGGTGGGAAATGCTTTCACAGAATAAGCTTTCAGTGTTAGCCCCTACAATCTTTTCTTTACTGAGCTCTCCAAAAATATGCTAGGCACTAGGCTGAGCACTTCATTTAAATTTGTAACTCCACACCACAACCTGTAAGGTTGGTATCATTATCCCCATTCTACAGATGAGAGGACAGAGGCTAAGAAAGGTTCCATGACTTGTCCACGTCATAGAGCTAGGGCAGGTCAGAGAGTGAACTCACGGCTTCCTCCTGCTCACGCCACCGCCCTCGACATGCACAAAGTTCTTCAGATGCCAAGATGAAATTAATTGAGAAGACTGATATTTTTTATAGGTCCCACCTAGCTCTGTTGCTAGAGACACATAAAATAAGCCTAGTGTCTCTTCTAAACAAAAGCCTTTCGTAAATGCAAAGACAGTTCCCATCGCCCCTTAACCTTCTTCACTCCAGACTAAGAGGTCCCAAGCCCCTCAGCAACCCCCGCCCCGCCCCCAGTTCCCGTACAGCCACACTCTGCAGAATACCCTCCAAGCTGGCCAGTGCTGCTCTCAAAGGTGGGTCCAGCCCCCTGAGCTGCTGGGTGCCCGGATGGAGTTTCAATCCTCCTTGCAAGTCACCACATCTAAGAGTATATAGACACAGAATCCCTGCACCTGAGGCAGGCAGGGGTAGTGCCATCATCTGGAACACACCCAGATCGCTTGCTTTTCTGCCTTTCCCTGCATCCTGTTCTCCTCGCCCAGAGCGCGGTAACACGGGCTCCGGCGCCCTCTTGTGTGAAGGGAGAGAATGATGGAAATGAACGCACTTTCAGGGTGAAAGAGAAAGAGGCTGCTAAAAAAAAAAAAAAAAAAAAGGCCCACCCAGCCCACTCTGCAGCTGCTATATATTTGTGTCTCTGATTTGAACGTCCCACCAGGTTATTGTGAGATGGGGGATTGCTCTGCAGGGGTCCTTACAGAAGCCTAACTCTTCTGATGTCGCCTGTCTATCAGGAAAGAGGCAAGTGTGTCCCTCACTTTCCCCACATTTAGTATAATTTTATTCAATCCCCTACGTGCAGCATTCTTTCAGCTATGCTAGGACAGAAGGAGAAGGGACATGTGGCCATACCTGGGGCCGTGCAAGTTAAGTGGCGAGGCTAGGGAGGTGACTACTGTAAAGGACAAGGGAGTGAGGAAAGGTTGGTCTGGGGCAGTAATGGGGAGCCATTAAGAGCAACCTGAGGTCAGATAGCTCCTTGGACTGGCCTTCAGCCTTGAAATAGCCATCCCTGGTCCCACTGTCCTGCTTTCTGCAAATGTTATCTGGGAGGATTTGCCTAGTAAATCCTGCAACCATTTATTTCTCTACCAAAAGCTCACTGGGGATCATTGGGTAAGTTACTTCTCACCCATTGGGCAAGTTGGTGTCAGAGGTCCCTTCAGTTCTAAAATTCCACGGGCTTTAACATAGAGTCATCACCAGAGGAACGGCAACCACCTAGCAGGCTCCTGAGAGAAGGGTCCCGGGATTAATAGGCTTTTATGCTGAACTGAACAATATAAGACACATTTCCATTAAACATAGTGATCGTCAAATATTTGTTAAACGTTTACAATACTCAACAGACATAGAGTTGACATTAATGGTTTTCTTCCTTCATAATAACTGCTCAGTCTTCAATAAACTAAGAATAAATGAAAGTTTTTTTATTGTCTTCATTTAGCATCTTTACAACTGAGGGAGCATGGGTGTAGGAATCAAACTCAGAAATTAGTTATCTTATCCTTCCTGCAGAGGGTTATAGAACATCAGTTTTCCTTTATTAAAGCTTTTCAATGGTTTCAAAACTTTAAGAACATAGCATAAAGCATGGACTTATAGCCTTGGATGGAAGAGCTGGGAGAGGTCCATGACAGAGATGGCACAGAACTGCCATCTTAGTAATCTGCATGCTCTGGTCCCCTACTCATGCCCCTCATCCCCGCCCCCAGCCCTGCAAGTCCACTCTGTCGCTGTCCGTGGATGCCCACTCACTGGCCTTGTCCATGTAGCCAGTGCCGATGAAGTGAACTGGGTGCCCCATGGCTCTGCTGGGACTCTCTGTGGAGAAGACCTCTGGGGTGAGAGCCAGACCCAGATGCCTGGGCCAGGCTGTGTCCCTCTCCCACCTCTCCTCCCCAAGACTCAGCCTTTCCAAGCACCCCGCCAGCTGGCCTCTTGTAGAAGGGTCCAGTTACTTACCTGCGGGAGACAACTGGGACCAAGAGGAGAAAAAGGTGCAGTGGGGATGGCAAGACAGGAAAGAGACACCGAGAGGAGAGCAACACGGGAGGGAAAGGGCATAATGAAAGGCTGTGGTATAACAATTCCAAATATTTTCATCTGACTTAAATAATTCCATCTCTTATTTGATAACTTTGAAGGTCTTTTTTAAACAAACCCTTTTGGGGAGGATAGGGGCAGACACCACAAGATGTACATGGAGAGCTAGGGGACTGGCTTCAAATAAGCCAGCTCTGATTCGTCTAGGGTTACTTTAATGTCATCGCCGGCAGGTGGAATTCCCAGGGAGGGCAGACTTAACTGCATCACTGGGAGAGCAAAGAAGAATTCTTGCTTCTCTTCTCCTTCTTCTGAAAGAGAGAGAGAGAAAGAGAAAGACAGAAGATATGGGGGCGGGAAGAGAGAGAGTTTTGTCGTTCCACTTCTGTATGCATGCATCGGTTGATTCTTGTATGTGCTCTAACCCAGGACCAAACTCACAGTCCCACAACCTTGATATATCAAGATGGCATTCTAACCAACTGAGCTGCATGACCAGGGCTGCGAAGAATTGTCCTTAAAATAGGAGCTTGTTGACACCATGACCAGGGAGTTTCCTGGGAATGTGAGAATCGCAGACCTGGCCAGGTTGATTGACTGTCCAACCGTTTGTCTTTTCAAATGTGTTGAAAAAGTTGTGTCTTTGATCTGGAGCTCAAGACACCAGTGACTCAGATTTTAGATTTCTAAAAACACTAGTAAAACAGTATTCTACTGCAGTATAAGACCAGTAGTTCAGTGACCAGTATTTCAGTACTTAAAAGCAGGATGGTATGGCATAATCCCAGCCTGTCTCCACGCAGGGCAGCCCATTTCGTCTCATGAGATAGGAGCATGAAATGGACTTTGCTCCATGACTTAGACACAGGAGGCAAAGGCTGTGTTGAGTGTGTTTTCCATCTCATTCAAAATTAAAGCTCAGAACACCAAGCCGTGCTCACAGATACCTGCTCAGCGATGGCACACACAAAGGCAGGTCTCATCTGCAGGAGGCAGATAACAAAGCAGGTGCAGGCAAGCAGAGGCTGCTGCGGGCTGGAAAGGGAACACCAGCCCAGAGGACACATCGATAACAGAATCCCCGTCTCTGCTGCTCATGGCAGGCCATGTTAATGCAATCTAAGGATTATTTTCTCCTTTAAAGGATAGGTCGAGTTTTAAAACCTCATCTTCTTCCAGCCGACAGGCTCATGCTTTGCCAAGCTCCGTTAAACACTGACTCATTGGAAAGGAACAGCCCTTTCCAAAGAGGAAATTGGATGTATATTTGTGTAAACCTCCTTTAAGAGGTTTGCATAAACCCCTGTGATTACATGGCCTGGAGATTTGCTCCTGGCTTTGTGGCCCCTCCAGCAAGCGCTTTCTTTAGCGGTTATCTCGGCTCATTCTTAAAATTTGTGTAAGCTTTTGTATCTGGAGTTCTGAACCTGAACCGTAAAACTACAGCTGTTCAAAGACTGGCTGGTTCAGACGTGGAGGCCAAGGTCATATTTCAGTGGGAGAAAAAAATGGGGGAACTTGGATATACATTGTAAATGCCAAATGATTGGTTCTGGGACCAGTTTTGCCTGAAGAGATTAGATTTCCCTGATCAAAATACTTTGTCCCTTTCAACCACCCACCAACAACACTATCTGAAACATGAACACTGTGACTTCATGATGCATAAACAATTAACCTATGAAGTAAAAAATTCAATCATAGGTGTTTGGGTTGGTAATATGCATGAAAATTTATCCTAGCTCCCTTTTTCCTCCAAAGTGAATTCAGCCAAATTAGTTTGCGTGAATGGTAGTCACAGCTGGAGCTCTCATCCACTTTCATTGTCACCTTTTTGCAAAGATGTTTCTACTAAAGCAATTCAACTGTTGTTTTTGTTTTGAGTTCTCTGTTTGTTCTTTGTTTTTGTTTTTTATCAGCTCTACCTGCATTTTTTTTCTAGTAAAACCTACTTAGCCCTCACCAGCAATCATCAGCTATTTTGTTATGTGTTTTTAGTTAATATATAAAAGATATTATTAGCAAAATGCAGCATGAAAACACAGAAAGAATATGGGCTTTAGAGTCACTTTTGCTATTTACAAGCTGCATGAGTCTCAGTTTCCTTATCTGCAAACTGGGAATAGTAGGAATAGAAAAAAGAAAATCCACATCATAGGGTTGCTCTGGTGATCTAATTAAATGAAAAAAATAAATATTTTTAAGGTACCTAGGATGTCGCAAGCCTTTCACAAACGCCTCCATGAAGACAATCCAGGAAGTCCTTTGGACAGACGTGAAGATGAGGAAGGAGAAGAGTACTCTAAGGAAAGGTTGGGGCATCGTCCTATGAAGACTGGGCTGAGCTTACATTACACCAGCCGAGGGTTGAATTTAATCAATACTACTTTTCTTTGTTGCCACCATCTTGCTTCTGGGCCAACTAATGGCAAGACATGTAAGGATCCAAGATATAGGTCAGAAGGCAGCATCAGATCATAAACATCCCAACTCTGCCAAAATAAATAACCCTCCCACACACCACAGACACAGGAGCTTACCCATGATTTTATAACTTACCCAACTAACACAAAATCATAATACCTTGTGATCATGGGAATTCACATATACCCAAGGAACCCTATAATACCCCACTCACCAAAGCTCACTGCCATCACTGCACTAAGATGCTGATGCCAGGACAACCACACAGCGGACACAGGAATGGGATATTTGGGGGATCCATCCTGCCAAACGGAGAGAAGCTGGGCCACTCCGACAGTGGATGACCATTCATAGTATCTCTTACACTCTGTCTTTTCTCACAAACACTGTAAATCTCTTCTATTAATGGCACAGAGAGTAGCCCAGAGTTCAGCCCTCTGAACTTTGCTCTTGGGCAGCTACATGTACTCTCTAGTTGATTTTAATTTTATCTGTGGCATTATGCACCAATTACCACCAGTGCTTCTCAATTTATATTTCCAGCCTGACCTACAGGCATCTAACACCTCAATATATTCACTGTCTGGGTTACCTCGAATTTAACAGTTCCAAAAATGAATCCTAATTTTCCCACACATCACCACTCCAAACTTGTTCCACTCTCTTTCAGAAAAATGATAACTGAGTTGATCAAGCCAAAACCGAAGAATCACTCTTGGCTCCTCTATTTTTCATATACTCAGTGTTCATGCTATTGGCAAATCTTATAAGTTCTCATCTCAAAATATATCCTTAACTGACCTATTCTTGTGACTTTCTAAATATCATGTGGGCCTAAATTACCATCATCTTTCACGTAGGCTGTTAGAATAAACTCTAACTGATCATGCCCCCTTCCTGATACAAATCTTCTTTCCATATCACATGAAGAGTTATTCGTTAAAATGTAAACTAAATCACATCATTTCTCTGCTCAAAACTCTCCTTTGGCTTCCCATGGCATTCAGAATGAAAGCTAATCCATCAATTTACCATCTTTACAATCACTCAAATTTTGCTGAATTAACCAGACGATAATTTTTTTAAGTAATTTCGTAATATGGAATGTTTATCCACATTTTCCAGAGGAAAGAATTCAGGAAAGAATTCATGACCTTTGGATCTATTTCCTATATTTGGCGAGCTCCCCGTATTGTGCATGCATGCCACCTCCCCGGAGTAGAAGCCAGAGCTCTGTTTTCTAGTCTCCCTCGCAACTGGGGTATAGGCACGTGGCCTCGGCTCTGCCCATAGTTGCAGCCTTGGCATGACTTTCATTCGCAACATAAAACGTGAGGAAGCAGGCACTGGTTGGATCCATTCCTAGAGTGGGTAGAAGGCAAACAGTGGTAATGGTGAACTTCTATGGACATCCCTGCCAGCGGTCCTCGTAGTAGCATTTACATTATCCATCTCCACACTGCCAGGGCCTGGTAGAGGCGAGGCTGCAATTAAAGGCGTCCCAGAAAGGTGATTATTCTGGGCATTATTCTGGCTGCGTGACCCCTGTGCCCTATTCTCTACCTGGCCGGAGGTCCCATTACCTACCTATATCTTTTCATCCATTTTGCTTACACCATCTCAAATGGGTTTTGCTTCTTGCCATTCCTAATTAGAGACCAAATCTCTCGGCACCTGGGGAAAATCAGGAGGCCAGCCTTGTGTTCTCAGAAAGAGACACATTAATGTGCCAAATAGATACAAACCGTCTTCAGTGGTCTCTAATTTTAGGGCCTGCATATCAAAATAGCAGACATTAGGGTCATCATTTCACATTATGGATTTGAATTTGTAAAATATATTTGTGATAATAGAAAACAACTTTTATCTATTTGTTTTTTACATGAAATCTTATGTAAAATCTTGACATCAAAAGTATTCTAATAAAAATTTTAAATACTTTCTCATTTACAGATGAGAAAACTGAGCCCAAGAGAAAGTTATTTGTTCTGGACCTCATAGCTGTTCATGGACAGATCCAGGGCTAGGCTTGAGGACCCTTGACTCCCAATTTCATGAATTTTGTATTTCAAGAAGATGTCTCAGTTGAAAGCAGGGACTCAGACGCTTATACACCAATATTCATAGCAGCATTCAACACAATAGCCAAAAGGTAGAAACAACCCAAATGTCTATATACAGATGAATAGATAAATAAAACATAGATAAATACAATAAAATCTAATTTACTCATAAAAAGCAATGAAGTTCCAATACATGCTACTACATGGAGGAACCTCGAAAACACTATGCTAAGTGAAAAAAGGCAGACACAAAATGACAAATATTACATGATTCCCTTTATATAAAACTTCCAGAACAGGCAGAATTTTAAAGATAGTAGGTAGAATAGAGGTTACTAGGGACTAGGTACAGAGGGGACGGGTGATTTTTGCTTAATGAGTATAAAGTTTCTCTTTGGGGTAATGAATAAATTTTGGTATTAGTGGTGATGGTTGCAAAACATTGTGAATATAATTAATGTTACCGACTGTAGACTTAAAATGGTTCAAATGGAAAATTTTGTGTTATATATATTTTATGACAACTTAAAAGATTTTAATAATGTAATATCAAAACCATGGAACTGTATGCTTTAAATGGGTAAATTTAAGTCTCAGTGTGAGATTACACATATATAGTTATGTGAATTATGTCTCAGTAAGGCTGTTTAAAAACAAAATGTCCTGAATAAAAATAAAACAACAAAAAATGTTGGAACATTAAAATAAAAAAAAGATAGTGTCTCATCAGTTCTTACTCATTGGAGCCACTTTTCAATTCATTAGGGAAAAAAACAGAAAAGAGTATTCAAAAGCTGAATAGTTGCAAAGAGATAGAATGAAATTTTCTCAGAGATTGATGAGATAATTCATATGGTTAAATGCTCGAGCATGGAGCCAAATTCACTTTTAAACTTGTGAAATGTAGTGTCAGTATTGTGTTCTGACAGACACTAAACTCAGAGATACCCAAGTTGCAATTCCAACTCTACTGTTACTGGGTGTATTGCATTGTCTGTTGTCAACTGGGCAACATCAATTGTATCAATAGTCAGTTATAACATTAAGACTCTGTAAAGGTTTTTTACTATTGAGCCTTATTCAGACTACATTTCTTATTTATTTTTAGGTCTTTCCACAAATAACAATGACCTCTTTTTCTATTTGTTTAATTTTCTATATTCTTCCCTAACTCTTCAAAAGTCAGCTCTAAATAATATTTTCGCAAGGTCACTTCCAAAACGTGAACCATAGTATCTTTTTTGTCTTCTCAGGAGACATGCCTATTCAAGCCCTTCCCCCCAGCTGCCGCTCGGAAGGTCCGCTCCACGGCCGCCGTTCTGGGCTTTTCCTTTGCTGCCGTCTTATATTAAAGTTCCAGCATGATGAGACGTGGAGAGTATATAGGTTTACATCGTTCCAGGTTTCTCCCATTAACTCAAAGCAACATATCCTTCAGTAACTTTTTAGGCAGATATTTTTATGAAGTAATTTTTTTATAATATGTACTCCTAAAAAGCCTTCATTCTCTCTTTACTCTTCTTTATAACACAATATTACTGAAACATAATTCATATGCCATAGAATTTACCCATTCAAAGTATACAGTCCAGTGGGGTTTGGTGTGTTTACGAAGTTGTGCGTGTTTTGCCACGATCTGTACTTAGAACATTTCGTCACTGCAGAAAAGAAACTGCTTACTCCTTAGCGTCACTCCCTATTCTTCACCTCGCCCCGCCCCAATCGCTATGGACTAACCTAGTCTGGACAATGTGTAGCCTTTTGGGCCTGGCTTCCTTCAGGGAGCAGAGAATTTTGGAGATAGATCCATTGTGTAGCACGTGTCAGTATGCCATTTCCACTTTTTCGTTACTGCGAATAATGCCTGTATAAACGATCACGTACAAGTTTTCATGTGAACATATGTTTTCACTTTTCATGGATAAATACCTAGCAGTGAAAGGCTGGATAACATGATAACTCTATGTTTAAGGTTTTGAGAAACTGCCAGACCATTTCCCAGAATTGTTGCATCATTTTTAATTCCCACCAGCAATAGATAGTATTTCACTTTGTCCACATTCTCACCAATATCTCGATCGTATGTCTTTTTGATTATAGCCATTCTAGTAGGTGTGAAGTAATATCTTATTGTGGTTTTGATTTACGTTTGTCTAATGACTAATGGTGTTAAGCATCCTTTCATGTGCTTTTTGGTCATTCATATATCTTCTTCCAAGAAATGACTATTTAAGTCCTTTGCTCATTTTTATTTGGGTTATTTGATTTTTCATTATTAAGTTATAGCAGTTATTTACGGATTGGAATCCCTTATCAGGTGTATTATTTGCAAATATTTTCTTCTATTCTGTAGGTTTTGTCACTTTCTTGATGGTTAATTTGCAATGCAAAGTTTTTGAATGGAGTCAAATTGATCAAATTACTTTATTTATTGCTTGTGCTTTAGGTGTTGTCTCTAAGAAATCATTGCCTAACCCAAGATCATGAAGATTTATTCCAGTATTTTCCTCTAAGAATTTTATAGCTTTAACACTGGATATGACACTCACTGAACTAATTTTTCTGAATGATGTGCAATAAAGTTCCAAAATTCATCTTTCTACATACAGATATCCAATTGTTTCTGCATCATTTGTTGAAAAGACTGTTATTTCCCTCATTGAATTGCCTTGGCACCTTTGTCAAATCTACTTCTATTCTTAATTGGTAGTTTGGCTAGGTATTCATTCCAAAAATATTTATTGAGCCCTCACTAATTTCTAAGCAGTTTCTAATCTCTAGGTGTGCAGTGGTCAAAAGAATGAAGAAGTTCCTACTTGTCAGACACAGTCAGTGCTTTGGACCTTTCAGAGTGCCCCAGGGTGCTTCTCACTGCCACTGTCTGCATCTGGAACGTGCCAGGGAATCATCACCTTCTGGAGGTGTCCCTCAACTGATGACTGAGGGAAGTTGACTTGTGTAATTACCCCAGCTCTCTGGCACCTGCTGCACAAGTAGGGCCTCAACACGTATTTGTTGAATGGGTGGATATATAAATAAATTGTAGGCCCCAGCTTACATTTCCTGTACACTGACTGTGTGCCTATGTGCATCATACATACACACTGCTAGATAATGAGTACTCAGAAAAGAATGAGTCTCTACACTGGAGTTGTTCCTGCTTTCCATTGCCCTTGTCTTCTCTGGTTCAGCCTGACTCCCTAAGCAGCAGTGTCCCCCTTCTGGGAAGGTTTGTCCTAAGGCCTCTCTCGGCTTTCCTCGCAGCCTCCAACACGGATTAGAAAATGCCTATAACTTCACCTGGCATTCTGCATGTCGGCATCTGGATCCCCCACCCCTAACAAGTCCCATGCCTCCTCTTGAATCTGCCATTGCTAAGCACCAGCTGATGATTGCCCAGACAGAAGCCATCTGCTGATTATTAAGGAAAGTTAAATTAGCAAAGGAGCTCCAGGGAAGTTTAGCAAAAAAGAGCACCATATGCATAGAGAATTGGCAACCAGTGGGCCTCTCTGACACGAGGTTCATTATGGCTTCACTGGAGATTTCTCAGCTTATTGGCTCATTGGAAGCCCTTCTGATAAAACCTCCTGCCTCTCCTTAGGGCAAAGGCGGCCCCAGAGCACTTCATTATCTACCACTGCCATTCGCTCTGTCTGAACCAAAGTCTCATTTGGGATGCTGGTGGGCCTGCCTAAGGGTACCAGTTTAGTTCGATCCATACGATACTTTTTGAACTTTGTACTGGGTAGCCAATGGTGAGTGGAACACACGCCATCCTTGTTCTCAGGAGACTGGAGATTATAATGGATGGTAAAAGCCAGGGTCTAGATGACCGAGATGGGAAGCAAGGAGGAGATCCGATTCACAGGGGTTCTCAGAGAGCAGTAAAGGCCAAAACCAAGAATGTGAAAATGGAGACCTAAAAACTGAGCCAACACTGTCAAACCAAGCCAAGGGCCAGGAGTTATCTGGACATGGAATGGGAAAAGCAAAGTTGGGAGAGAAGCCAGCAGAGCCCTAACAGACCGATAACGGTAAGGTTGAGGCTCTCAGGGCTCACTTTCAATGGCCAGACATTTCCTGGTGCACAGAGAGGTCAGAATAATTTTTAAGAAATAAGGCAGGCTCATTTGCATGTTCATTCACTCAGTATTTGTTAATTAACTACTATGTATTAGATCTTCTGCTATATGACCCAAGAGATGGAGAGATAAGTAAGACCTAAACCAAGAACAAGGTAAAG
This sequence comes from Mormoops blainvillei, assembly GCA_004026545.1. Lineage (NCBI taxonomy): Eukaryota > Metazoa > Chordata > Mammalia > Chiroptera > Mormoopidae > Mormoops > Mormoops blainvillei. The sequence goes on along the minus strand of PVJD01005169.1, from coordinate 54,210 downwards.
GAAAAAACTTCTGGTAAAGGAAAAAACTGCAGACACTAACTAAAATATCAAGACACTCAGAAAAGGTTCTGATTTAAGCATCTGAATTAGAGACAGATTCCCTGTTTTTATTTTAATGTGAAGGACCTTCAGAGAAATACTATGAAAGGTTAAATTTGAAGACAATTTATTTTAAGCTTAGGATTATAGGGGAGGTAGCATTTTTCCCCCCTTGGGTCTTGAAAGCCACATGGAAATTGGACACACAAACATGTAGTCAGGAAAAGCTTTAGCGATCATTAAGATGGAAACGGTAAGGCAGTAGAGTATTGTGACAAAGAACATGACCATGGAAGTCAAATTGATCAGAGTTCAGTCTTGGCTCTACCACTTAACCATTGAGTGACCTTGGGCAAATTATTTAGTGTCTCTGTGCTTTACTTTCCTGAGCTGGTATAGACCTTGTTTTCACAAGTGGCTGCAACATTCCCTCCCACACTCCTTGTAAAGTGATTTGGTCACCCTCCCCTTCATGAGAACTCTGGCTCCCCTCATTTCAGTTTGGGCTGGCTACTTTTTCTGACCAACAGAATGTGGCAAAAGTGATGCTATGCCAGTAAAAGCTTAAGGAGACTTGCAGCTTCTGCTCTCACCTTCCTGGAAGCCAGGCATGATGAAAGACACTCAAACTAGTCTACTAAGTGGTGGAAGACCACGTGGAATGAGAGGCTATGGGAAGGGAACCTAAGGTTTCCAAACAGACAGCCGGCATCAAGGTCTCAGACGTTAAATGAAGCCATCCTGAACCCACCAGTCGCAATCACGTCACTGCAGGAAGCACCACATGGAACTGAGATAAACTTCCTCGCTGAGCTCTGAAAGTCCCAAGTCCTGACCCGCTGAATTGTGAACAATGACATGGCGACTGTTCTAAGCCTCTGTGTTTTGAAGTGATGTAAGTATCGACTACAGCTGGTCAGCAGCACAACAGTCTCATTCATTCCGTATACCTCACTACCACAAGAGGAGGCAGAGTTCGCTTAGCAAAACAGAAACAACTCCATGTGCTCTAGGTGTAAGGAGTTCAATACAGGAGTTAAGGGCTTACCATTGAAATCGCTGGGGAAGCCAACGCTGAGGACTTAGCCTGGGGAGCTGAAGTGGGTGGTCCTAAAGAGCTTGCCAGACAGTAAATGAAGATCCCTGGGAAGCTCCCACCAATTGTGTTGGCCTGTAACAGCAAAGAAATGGTCCCAAGAGCTTGTAGTCCCTGCTCTTGCTGTGGCTGTAGCTGATTCCGGAGGACAACTCTGCTTCTTCCCTTCCGCCTTCCAAATCTTCTGCTACTGCTACTCATTGGCCAGCTCTCACCTGGAACTGCATGGCGAGTGCATCCTGGTAAATGGAGTCCATGGCTTCTTAGAGCCCTAGGATATGGGCTACCAATGTGGAACTGGTGACAAAACATCCAGTCCAAGTTGTAATTTATTAATTGTTAGAAAGTCTTAATTCTCCCGTTCCGTTTCTTCAGTTGGACCACGTCACTCCCTAACAGACCCCACCAAAACAAAACAAAACAAAACAAAAACCTTGGGTATCCAAGAATGTCTGTGGGATATTCCCCTCTTTCTTCCTAGAGCGGTAGCACAGACAATAACAGCAGTCCTAGGACGGAGCGAAGGGCACGGCGCAGAATAATCCTGGGTAACGGGGGCCAATAGGAAAAGTCCCCGGCAAGAAGTCTCCTGCAAAGGAGAAGTAAAAAAGGTTTCCAGTCACAGGAGAGCACGGTCTCCCACCACAGAGATTAGCACTGTCCCTCTCGTGACTGGGGTGACTGGGGTGACTGGAGTTCATTCATAATGGAATTGTTCGAAGACATACATAGTTTGTAAACTAAATGGTAGGTATTGACATTTATTTATTCACTCCATGAACATTTTCTGAACTCCTTTCACGAACTGGGAAGGTGGTCCAAGATAAACACTTTTGTTCCCTCAAGTCTTGCAGAAAATGTGACAAATAAATTAAAAACCTACAATACACTAAAAAAATAAAAATCATAGTTGGAGGAAATGTAAAGATGTTCTCTAAGTACCAGATGAGGAAGCAATTGATTCTAGGGGCCTGGAGTGGGATTTACAAAAGCTCAGAAACAAATGGCTTCTATGTGCATACTTTCAAAAAATTACTAGAAATTCATAGCTGACAAAGAAGATCAAAGACGTCCCATTCACACACAAAGGCAAAGCATATGGTGAAGCCATAAACCCATAAGCTGTCCAGTAGACCTGAAGCCAAGTACGTCAGGCGTAGAGGAGACAGTGCACAGAGACTGGGTAGAAGGGTAAACTGGGTCGGTCTTTAAAGACATCGAATGACATTTCACAGAATTTGGATCCTGTTCCAGTGGTTTCCAAAGTAGATTTCATTTGCACCAAGGGGCGGACAAGACTTTGTTAGGATGCTGAAAAATTTTTTGAACTTCTATTATTATTGCTACAACAGCCATTAAAATGAAATATCCAAATAAACTATATCAATGTCAAACCGACTTTCAAAAATAACCAAGTACATCCAGTCCCATTACTCTCACCACAGAATACAATTTAGTGCAACAAGACTGTTTACGTGGGTAATAAAAATGCTGTAAATAGTGTTTTTATTTTTAATTCTTTAATTTTTATTTTGTGTTTTATAACATACACAATTTATGACTATAGCAAAACATATATATTATTTATAAATACCAAAATAAATCTATGCTCTGGGTGCATGCTGGAAAATGTTCACTAATAGATGTGAATAATCGGAATGTTTGAAGGCCACTCCCCAAGTAAGAGAAAGCCACCAAAGGGTTTCACATAAAATAGTGGCTTATTAATGTCTGACTTTGAACATATCACCTGGAAACTGTTTGGAGACTCAGTAAAAGACAAAAAGAATTGAAACAGGAAACCAGTTAAGAGGATATTTCAGTAGTCATGGTGGGAAATAAGGGTACGTAAACTAGTTGTTTTCTGTTGTTTGAAACTCCTGGGATAAAATGAATTTAAGAATACATATTTGATCCCTGCCTGGTGCGGCTCTGATGGCTGGTCATTGTCCCACAAAGTGAAGGGTCCAGGGTTCAGTCCCAGGTCAGGGCACAAGCTTAGGTTGTGGGTTCAGTCCCCCGTTGGGAGCAAGTAGGAAAAGCAACTAATCGATGTTTCTCTCTCACATCAATGTTTCTCCTACCCTTCTCCTCACCCTTAAAAAACTGAAAGAAAAGGGGACCAGTTTGTTAGTGGGTTGCACAGTCCAAGAGTCTGAGGATGCAAGGTCAAAAGGAGCACTCCTTTTCTCCCAAATAATTTGTGCCTTTAGTGGCAGGGAAAGAAGTCACACAGAAATTTTTGATAGGGAAAAAGAAAAAAAAATTTTAACCTGGGTTTTCAAAGATTATGGGGATTTCTTCTAGAAGAAAGTGAGGTGGGGGCATTCCAAACCATGGGATCATACCTGCAGAAACCCCAAACCGGGAGCATGCTTGGCATGGACATGGAAGAGAGAGGTGGAAAGGTTAGCTGGCCCCATATTACAAACAGTAAAGAAAACCGTGCTTCATAAAGAATTTTTATCTTGTGATAAGTTTAAACAATAGATGCTCTCTAGAAAAACACTGGCATAGCCAGTCTTACCAATTGCCTTAGGTCAGGGGACATAGTGGTTGGAAGGAAACAAAGATACAGCAGAGTTCTTCTGGCGTTGAAGGGCTGGCTTGCTACTGTCATTTTACCTTGTGACCACTTGGGGGCGGTCTTAACTTAGCACATCCCAAAGCTCCCTGACACAGAACTTCAATCAGATTTCAACTGAGAATTCCAAATTATTGTATTCCGAGGTGCTGTTCTGTGTTGCCCCTCTTGGGGAGAATGCACTTTTTAGAAGTTAACAGCATCTTATGGGTTGTCTCTAAATAGCATTTAGGGTTCCTTGGGTCAAATTCGAATCTGTTCTTTTAGTTTTCAAACTGCACCAACGGTGGCTCCATAGGACCTGGCAATACAGTCCCAGACAGATACTCTAAATACCATCTGCTTTACAACACTCAGCATGCCAGGTAGCCTAACCCTCACCCCTCCATCTTATAGATTATAAAAATAAGTCTCAAGGAAGGGCATCACCAGAGAAAATAAAATGCAATTGGAAAATTAAAATGGCAAGAGCACAACAGGAGTGGTTAGGACTGCAGATCACCTGGGTCCAAATCCTGCCTTCACCACTGAACGGACGAATAACTTCCGGCAACGCTCTTCACCTCTGTGCCTCCGTCTCCCTTACCACCTCCCTGCGGTTAAATCGGAGCCTAAAAATGCTTTTTAAATGCTTCAGATGTTGCCAGTATTTAACAAGTGCCACATGCATTAGGTGTTACGATTATAATTTCAAAGATCACATTTTTCATTTTTAGAAGTTCTAGTGTACTGATATAAATATTAGCAGTAATCTTCTTCTGTGTAAAATATTCTATTTCACCTTACTAATCTTTTCATTATCTTTTTGAATTTTTGACCTACTTATTTTAATATTTCTTTCAGATTGCCTTATTTCCCAAATGTGAATCCTTCTCCTCCACCACCTCCTTCTCTTCCCACTCTCCTTTCTCCTTCGCCTTCTACTCCTTCTTCTCTTCATCTCCTTCTCATCTGCTGACACTGTGAACGGACATGTACTGAGCATCTGCTATGTGCTCGTCATTGTTGATCACAGTGAAAAAAATGAATTTTTAAAAGCTCTGCCCTGTGGAGCCTACATTCTAGAGGTGGGGAGAGGGAGGGAGAGGGAACAAACAAAAATCCAAGCGTGTATTGTGCTAAATGAGAATTTGCACTATAAAGACATGAAGCAGGAAGGTGAGGAGTTGCAGTGAGAAATCGGGTGGTCAGAGAAATCCTTCTTGAAAAGATAATTGCTAAGCAAACACTGAGGGCAGTCAGGGAGGGAACTGGGCAGGCGCCCTGAGCAGGAGTCAGGGACGAGCCTGGCACGGTCAAGGGCAGCACAACTACAGTGCACTGACAGGGGGACAGTCACAGATAAAGTCACAAAGGTGACCAGAGCCAAAGCATAAAGGAATTTGAAGAAAATGTGGGCAAACTATATTGTCGCAGTAAGAATGGTTTTTTCTAAGCATGACACAAAGTTATGTAGGCCTGAAACAAAGATTAATAATTCTGACTACATTAAAAACAAACATTTATAAATGGCAAAAATACTAATAATCAAAGTCAGAAGGCCAGGACAAAATGTGAGGAGGACATGAGGGACACGAATAAAGGATAAAGGTCTAATTCCATTAATATTTTATCGTGCAACCAAATCAATAAGGAAAGGACAAACTAAACAATAGAAAAAAAACTGGGTGAAGGTAATGAATTCAGAAAAAAATAAATGCAAATGGCTTTTATGAAAATATGCACCTCACTTTGAACTTTAAAATGATGTAATTAAAAACAATAAATAATAATATTGAAATCAAATGCAATCATTTTTCATTAATTCAATTGGCAAATAATCAGGTCTAAGTTGACACGTCGGGAAATTGGTACACTTGAAGATAGGTAGCAGAGACTCTGTGTACAAAACTTGGTCATATTTATCAGTATTAAATGAACATATCTTTTGCCCCAATGGTTCAACTTTTAGGAATTTATCCTACAGATGTACTCACACAAGAACTTAAAATGCAAGTACAAACTCCCTTCCTAAACCATTGTTTATAATATTAACATGTGAAATCACTTTTTGAAACTGCACAGATCCATGAATAGCTAAAATGATTGCTGAGACATTTTATAAAGTGAAAATTGCAAAGTTTGGGATCCTATTTATAGTTAGCAACAGTTTGTACATTAAAAGGGTGACTCTGAATACAAACACATGTACCCACGCAGCTACTTTCTGAATGCCGTCTCCACCCATCAGCTCCTGTTCTTTCAGTGCAACGCAAGCTTTCCTTCCGGTCACTCCACTGGGTGCCCTGAGATCACTGATTTCCACATTGACAACTCAAAGGAGTGTCATCTCGCTGTTCTCATGTTACTCTATCTTCACAAATCAACACTGACCACTTCCCTTCCTAAAAATCTTTTCCCTGTCTTCTGTCCTCTGAGATGCCAGATTCTCCTTCATCTCCTCCTACCCCTGTACAAGCTTACAATCTTTCTTGCAACACTTTTTCAAGATCATCCAAGCTTCTCTTGCTAAACCGGAAACTGTGGGATGTACTTGTGCAGACTTGCTGAAATTCTGTTTCCTTGCCAGACTTCAAGTTCTGAATGTACTTTCCCAGACTTGTTTATGCATAGGCCATCTGCTGAGAACTACTGGCTAATCTCTGCATTGTTCCAACCTCATACTCCTCCTCCTCCATACCTGTTTTCTTCTGACCAATCTATATGCTTATATAACATGTGCTAATCCCTGTTGCACTTTCATACTCTCAACCCTGCTAGCAGTTACCAAAGACTTTCTGTTTCTTCATTTGTCTGGTCTTTGTTTAAGGACCCTTGTTGACTTCTTCTCTCTTACATGCCTGTGCACAGGCATCTTTTTTCTCTTCTGGGACCGGTTTACTCCTCTATACATGCTCTTCCTAAGTGATATCACCCAAACCCATGACTTAAAAATACTTCTTTCCAGATCACCACGCCTGAACGTTCAATTGTGTACGTGATATGTCCACTTGGATATCTAATAAATGCATCAAATTTAACATGGCCAAAAGGGCCATATTTTCCTATTCAAACCTGTTCTTCCTTCTGTTTTCCCCATCTCTGCAGGCAGCACTACTACCCACAATCAAAATATTGACATAATTTTACTAACTGTTAAAAATTAGATATTTGACCTTTCTTCATTTGTAAAATGGGGGCTCTTAACAGTATCTACTATAGAGTGTGGTAATGATGATTGAGCAAAATCCCTCAAAATATATCATCATCATCATTACTTTTATGACTCTCTTTCCATCAACAAGCTCCTGTTATCAGTTCTACTTCTAAAAACACACACCGAATTCCACATGATTCTCTTCATCTCCTCTACTATCACCATTATGAGCCATTGTCCACCAGCCTGTTCACTGCGATGCCCGCAATGCCTCCTTAACCTTTCTCCCAGCTTCTACTGTTATAACTACAATACATTTTCCCCCCCAAGAAATGCAGGGTCATTTCACAGGAGAGAAATCATATCCCATCACTTTTTGGTTAAAAAAAAACAAAACAAAATACTGCAATGGCTTGTAATCAAACTTAAAATAAAATCTTAACTCCTTACCCTGGCTTACAATTTCCTTGCCCTACATGATTTCCATCCTCCTACCTTTCAAACATTCCCCCTATACCTCCCTCCCCTGCAACCACTCTGCCCTAGCCACATTACTATACCCACATTTTTCACATCATAGGGTCTTAAACTATGTATATTGTGTCACATCCAAGAAATCACTGCTAAGATCAGTGTTGTGAAGTTTTTTGTTTTCTCCCAGAATTTTATAGCTTCAGGTCTTAAGTTTAAGTCTTTAAACCACCGTAAATTGAGTTTTGTTTACAGTATAAGGGTACAATTTTTTTCCTTTGTGTGCAGATACTTCTTTTTCTAAATACCTTTTGTTGATCCCCATTTTGTAATACTGACACCCTTGTTGAAGATCATTTGACTGTGTATGCATGGGTTTATTTCTGGGCTCTCTTTTCTGTTCCATTGGTCCGTGTGGCTGGTTTTATGCCAGTGACATACTGTTTTGATGACTGTGGCTTTGTAACACGTTTTGAAGTCAGGAAGTGGGAGGTTTCCAGTTTTGTCTTTCTTTCTCAAGATTGTTTTGGTTACTCAGGATTTTTTCTAGTCCATTGTGAATTGTAGGATTATATTTTCTACTTCTGTAAAAAATTCCATTTGAATCTTGATATAGATTATGATGAATCATTTTAAGTATTATAGTCATTTAAAAAATATTAAGTCCTCTAGTCCATGAACAGAAAATGTCTTTCCATTTACTCTTGCCTTCTTTAATTTCTTTCAACAACAGCTTATATTTTTCAGTGTATATTTCTTTTACCTCCTTGGGTAAATTCATTCCTGAGTACCAGTAATTTTTTTTTTGATGTTGAACTAAAATAATTTATTTTCATAGATGACATTATCTTACATATATGCAGAAAACTCTAAGGCTTTCATACACACAAACTGTTAGAAATAGTTGATGAATTCAGCAGTTTCAGGAAGGATATGAAAATCAACATAACAAAAATTAGTTGTATTTTTATACATAAACAATGAACATTCTGAAAGAGGCCCCTTTTTTTATCCAGCATGACAGGCTGTCTTTTCATTAGTACATATGGGCCATTGGCATTTAAAATGATTATTCGTACAGATTAATATCTATCATGTTCATTATCGTTTCTATTCATTGCTCTTGGGTTTTGTTTCTTTTTTCTCTCCCTCTTTTTCTACCTTAATTGAGCATTTTATAAAATTTTATTTTCCCTTCAATTATATTTTTCTTCTAAGCTTGTTAAGTGGTTGCCCTAGAGTTTACAAGATACATTTCCAGCTGATTCAAATCTACTTTCAAATAACACTGCACTGCTTCCTCAGTAGTGTAAGTAACTTACAATTTTCCTAACTCCTTCCTCTGTCCCTTACAACATTGCATCTGTCCTATCACTCATTTATAAACTATAATCACTGAGTAAATTGTTACTATTTTTATTTTGAATGTGTTATCACATCAATTAAGAAAAGGAAAGTAAAAGATTTAGTTTACCTACATTTATTTCTTCTCTAATAATCTTCCTTTCTTTATAGATCTGAATATCTGACCTATATCTTTTTTTCTTTTTTCTGCAGAAGTTCTTTTAACATTTACTGTAAGGCAGTATTACTGGCAACAATTTCCCTCAATTTTTGTTTGAGAAAATCTTTATTCCTCATTAACATTTTTTAAGCTTAGTAAATTAGAATTTACTTTTATTTTCCCTCTAAATTCTAGTCTATTTTTTCCATTACCATTTATCCCCCTTCTACCCCCTCCCCCTGCTATCACCAACCTGCTGTCTATGTCCATGAGTCCTTTCTTCCTTTTTGCCTGATCTCTCCATACCCAACCTCCCCATAGCTGTCATCCTGCTCACTATGAGTCTCTCTTTATTTTGCTTGTTTGTTCAGTTTGTTCATTAGATTACACATAGGAGTGAAATCACATGGTATTTGTCTTTCTCTGACTGGTTTATTTTACTTAGCAAAATGTTCTCCAGGTCCACCCATACTGTCGCAAAGTGTAAATTTTTCTTTTTTTATGGCCTGGTTTTATTTCATTGTGTTAATGTCCCATAGTTGTTTTATCTACTCATCTACTGATGGACACTTGGGCTGCTTCCATGTCTTGGTGATTGTAAATAATGCTGCAATGAACATAGGGGTGCTTATGTTCTTTTGAGTTAGTGTTTTGGGAATCTTCAACTATATTCCCAGAAGTGGAATCACTGGGTCAAGAGGGAGATCCATTTTTAATTTTTTGAGCTATCTCCACACTGCTTTCCACAGGGGCTGCCCCAGTCTGCATTCCCACCAATAATACAAAAGAGTTCCGCTTTCTCCACAGCCTGGCCAGCACTTGTTATTTGTTGATATACTGATAATGGTCATTCTGAGAGGTATGAGGTGGTATCTCATTGTGGTTTTTATTTGCTTTTCTCTGATGACTAGTGACATTGAGCATTTTTCACATGTCTGTTGGGCATCTGGATGTCTTCTATGAAGAAATGTCTGTTCGGATTCTTTGCCCATTTTTTAATTGGTCTGTTTTTTTGTTTTGGTGTGGAGTTTTATAAGTTTTTTCTTTTTGTTTTGTTTTGTTTTTATTTTTATTTTTATTGTTGTTCAAGTACAGTTGTCTCCATTTCCCCCCCCACCACTCTGCCCACCCCACCCTTGAACCTACCTCCTTCGGCTTTGTCCAGGTGTCCTTTATGCATGTTCCTTGACAACCCTTCCCCTATTTTCCTCCACTATCCTTCCCCACTCCCCTCTGGTTACTGTCAGTTTGTTTCTTTATTTCAATGCTGCTGGTTATATTCTGCTTGCTTGTTCGTTTTGTTGATTAGGTTCTACTTATAGGTGAGATCATATGGGATTTGTCTTTCGCTGCCTGGCTTATTTCACTTAGCGTAATGCTCTCCAATTCCATTGATGATATTGCGAAGGGTAGGAGCTCCTTCTTTCTTAAGGTTGCATAGTATTCCATTTTGTAAATGTACCATATATTTTTCATCCATTAATTTAGAAGAACATAAGCACCCCTATGTTCGTTGCAGTGTTATGTACAATTGCCAAAATATGGAAGCAGCTCAAGTGTCCATTAATAGATGAGTGGATAAAATGACTATGTGACATTTACACAATGGAATACTACTGGGCTGTAAAAAGGGTGGAAATTTTACCCTTTGCAAAAGTATGGATGGACCTGAAGAACATTAATCTAAGTGAAATAAGCCAGTCAGAGAAAGATAAATACCATATGACTCCGCTCATATGTGGAATCTAATGAACAAACTGAGCAGAAAAGGAAAATGGGGACAGACTCATAGATGGAGAGCAGGATGACAGCCTGTGGGTGAGGGTTCAGAGGCGGAGGGGCTGAGCGAGAAGTAAGAAAGACTAATGGACATGGATAGCAGTATGTTGATTGCTGGGGGTAGGGGGCATGACTAAAGGGTAATGGAAAAAATACAATAAATATATTTTTTTAATGAAATAAAAAGAACTAATGAGAAAGCACATTTGAAGGTGTGGCTTTATCTTTGTGTTCAAATAAATGCTCTTAATTTTTCTTCTTACAGAAGTTTAAATCAGTTTGTTACAAACCCATATAAACCATTAATTCTTGCAGCTTTCAGTTAAAGTCTGGCACTTCATTTATACAGTCTATGAGAAGACAATAGAGATAATCTAATCTTAAAAATGACATCATCTATTTAAGTCCTTGGCACAATCTCTCACCTGCAGCACTATTTTAATGTTCTATTACTTAAAAAAAAAAACCTACAAGGGAAGGAGAAAGATAAGTAACAAATTTTCATCGATATGGAAATGGGTAAAGAAATTATGGTATAAAAATAGAACTATCATATGTTCCTGAAATTCCACTTCCAGATATTTATCTGAAGAAAACAAGGCACTAACTTGAAAAGACATAAGCACCCCCATGTTCTTTGCAGCATTGTTTACAATAACCAAGATATAGAACCAATCTAAATGTCTATTGATGGATGAATGAATAAAGAACTTTATGTATATATGATATATATATATATCATATATATATGAATGATGGAATATTATTCAGCCATTAAAAAAAATGAAATCTTGCCATTTGTGACAACATGGGTGTACCTCAAGGGCATTATGCTAAGTGAAATAAGTCAGACAGAGGAAGACAAATAGCAAGATTTCACTTTTATGTGAAATCTTTAAAAATAAAACAATAAAAAACCAGGCGCATGGATACTGTGAAAAGATTGGTGGTTCCCAGAGGCAGGGGTTGGAAGATTGGCAAAATGAGTAAAGGGAATCAAAAGGCACAAACTTGCAGTTATAAATAAGTCCTGGGGATGTAAAGCACAGCACAGTGACTATGTTAATAATGCTGTATTGCATTCTTGAAAGTTGCTAAGAGACTAGATCTTAAAAGCTCTCATCACAAGAACCATTTTTGTAACTATGTATGGTGACAGATATTAACTAGATGTATTGTGATGGCCATTTTCCTAATACATACAAATATCGAATCATTATGTTGTACACCTGAAACGCAATTTAAAAAACTATGATGTAATGACAGAATACTATATAGCTGTTGAAGTGAATGAACTGAAGCGACAAGTAGCAACCTGGAATGATCTCAAACACATAATACTGATCTTCTTTTAAAAACAGTTCTGTAATAATTCTTTTAAAATAATAATTACATTAACATTAGCCACATTGTGTGGATGGATAAAAACTGTAGTAAACAGGAAGCTGTAGCCTGGAAGGATAAAAGCAAAGGTCTGACTAGTATCTCCCTCTGGACTTTGGAAAGATACCTCTCTTCAGTGTTAATCACCTGTTAAGGACTAGTGCCAGTGCTAGGAACTTTCATATAAGGCTCTTTATCTCCAAAATAATTACAAATACAGGACCTCGTTTAGGTGGTTTGCGAACCAGTGGATTCATTTATTCACCATGCATTTGGTACTTAACCTGTCCGTGTGCTCGATGCAAGATGGGACTAAGAAGAGCGTCACCTAATTTTGTGCGGACGAAGTAATTTATATAAAGAGGCCAGTGCAGCTGTCTGGCATACAAGTGCTCAAGAAATGTCAGCCGCTTCTGTTGGTTTGACGCTTTACCAGGCACGGTTCAAATCCTTGAACCTTGTGCGAGACGATGATTGAAAAACACAGTGCTCAGACGTTTGTGATTCTCTCTGAGATACCTTGAAACCATAAACCAGGAGCCACAACAGTCCCAGAATAAGACTTTCCACGACCAGTGAGGGTTCTCCCTGGAATTCAGTGCCTTGCATCGGGCCCGCGGCACTGCTAGCTGGGAGAGGAGGAGGGGCGGAGAGGGTGGTTGACTCGTGCAGCAGGGGGTGGGGCCCGGCGAAGTTCAGGGACAAAGTTCAGTGGGGTGGGGCGGGGCGTGGCAGGGCAGGGACGAGGCGGAGTGTGGGGTTGGGAGGGGCGGTGCTGACGAGTTTGTATTGACAGAGACAGACCCAGAAAGTCGCCTGCTGAGACAGCAGAGAAGTGAGAAGTCCACAATGGGCTCCCTAGTGGTGGCCATCTGGAGAGCGCTCCACCCCAGCACTCTCCTGGTCTGTGCCGTCGTCTTCTTGGTCCTTGCAAATTTCTTCCAAAAACGACGGCTTCCAAAGAACTACCCTCCAGGGCCCTGGAGTGTGCCTTTTTTGGGGAACTTCTTCCAACTGGATTTTAAGCAGCCGCACCTGTCCCTTCAGAAGGTAGGAACAGGCTAACGTGCTGGAACCCGAGTCCTGACTATGACCTACAGGTCGAGGACCGTCCCCGGGACCGAGAGCGGGAGGATTAGGTGGCTCAGCTGCTAATGCCAATCCGCTGGTAAACCCCACTTTGAGCCTCATTTTCCTCAACTGGCATGATTGGACCTGCCCTTTCTAGGGGTGAAATATTGTTAACTGTTTACCGTTTGTATGCTAGGCATATTACATTCTTCAACCCATTTAACGGTGTCTTGTTAAATATCATCAAAGCATCTTATTGTAATATGATCACCTTGTCCTCTATAATATTGTTATCCTCGCGCGGGGAGAAAGTTGTACTTTCCCTTTGGATGTTCATTTCCTATGTGTAAAATAATAATACTACCTAAATCCTCACCACTTTTCAACTGAATTCCTCCCACCACCACAATGTCTGAGCCCCTCGTGTTCTGCAATCACTGGTCTCGAAGTAATTATGCTATCTACTAAAATATCAGTCCTCAGCTCCGATTTGCGTAGCACTTCAGGATGTCTTCTTAGCACGTCCGGACTCCATTGGAAGCCACTTGGAATCCTTAGGACCTCTTTCCACTTCTTTATAATAATCTCCTATCAGGCCTCCCTAACTGGGGCCACTCTGAAATCCTTAACATGTTTTCCAACGTCCAACACACTCTCAACAATCATCTGGTTTTCTGCTTTCCAGCACAGGTACCTTGTTGAGAGGCAACACTATAATAGGTGGTTTTTGAAGATTAAATAAAGCAGTGAATGGTCAACAGTAACATGACTTATAGTAGATGGGCAAAAAGATTAGTTCCCTTAGAAATACCTGGAGCACTTTAAACATATGCCTACATACGCAAGTTCAGATGGAGAAGGTTTTATCAGTTTCTGGGAGGAACACCCAATTGGTAACACTAATAGGATTAGTCACAGAATTTTAAAGCTAGGTTCCTAAATCTGTACCCTTGTTTAAGAAATGTATTGTTTAATTTCCAAGAATTGGGAAGTTTTTTGGTTTTCTTTTGGTTAATGACTTCCATTTTGATTCTGTTATGGTCAGAGGACAAACTTTGTATAATTTCAAGTGTTAGAAATATGTTAAGGTTGGCTTTATGACCCAAGATAGAGTCTCATGCATACTTGGGAAAAAAAAACAACTGTGTGCTAATTATACATGGATTTTCAATTGTACAGTATGTCCAGGCCCCTAATCCTGGTACCGTTCAAGGGTCATCTATATTCTGCTGTTGCTGGGCAGAATGTTTTAATATCAATTAGGTTTTTATTGCTTGACTGTTGTTCAGTTCCTCTATACCATTTCTGACATTTTAATCTACTGGTTCTACAAATTACTAGGAAAGTCAAGTTGAAATCTCCAACTATAATTACAGGTTTGTCTATTTCTCTATTCAGTACTGTTTATTTTTCCTTTATGTATTTGGCAACTTGTTTACTTGGTGAATACAGGTTATAATTGTCATTATTATCTTGGTGAATTGACTCATAAATTATTATGTAACATCCTTCTTCATCCCTGGTGATTTTCTTTGCCTGGACTTTACTTTATCTGATACAATATAGCCATGACAGCTCTTTTTTTAAATTAGTATTTGCATGGTGCACGCTTCTCTTTTTTTTTTTCACTTTCACCCTACTTATATCATTGCATTTGAAATGAGTTTCTTATAGGTAGCATACACGTGGGTCATTTTATTTTGCTAATCTCTTTTAATTGTTGAATTTAGATCATTTATTTTTAAAGTAATTATTGATATGTTAAAACATAAGTCTACCATTTTATTATTTTTTCTATTTTTTCCTCTGTTTTTTATTGCCCTTTCTTCTTTCCTGTATTCCTGTGGGTCACTTGAACATTTTTTAAAGAATTCCATTTTAATTTAGTGTTTTGAGTATATCTCTTTGTATTTCATTTTAAGTGGTTGCTCTAAAGGTTATAATTTGGGTACTTAGCTTATCGCAGCGTCCTCGTCTCAACATTATACCACTTCAAGTGGACTATAGATAATTTATGACAGTTTAGGTCCCCTTAGCCTCCATGTTTTATAATGTAAATGTCTTAAATATTACCTCTATATGTACTGAGAGTCACATCAGACAATATTATAATTTTGCTTTTAACTGCAAAACACAATTCTTTTAATTCAAGTGGAAAAGAATAGCTTATTATGTTTCACAATTTATTTACTCTTTCTGTTGCTCTTTCTCCATTCCTAGTGTTTCAAGTTTTCTACCATTACTATTCCTTATATCTAAAGAATTTTCTTTAATCGTTCATTTAGAGCTGGTTTGCTAACAAAACATTTTCTTTCCATTCATTTAATAATGTCTTTATTTCACTTTCATTTCTGCAGTACACTTTTAATGGATATAGAATTCCAGGTTGACAGTTTCTTTCATTCAACAGTTTTAAATATTGTACTACTCATTCTGGGCTTCCATGTTTTCTGATGAGAAATCTACTATCATTTATATTGTTGTATCCCATAAGCAATGAGTTGTTTTCTCTGCCTGCTTTTAAGAACATTTTTTGTTTGTTTTTAGTTTTCACAGATTTGATTATGCTGTTTCTTGCTGTTCAATTCTTTGTGTTTGTTGGGCTCACTGAGATTCTTGAATCTGTAGGTTTGTCTATTACCAAATTTGAGAATTCTTCAGCCATTATTTCTTCGAATATTTTTTTCAGCTCCACATGAATTTTTCTTTATTTCTGGAAGTCTTGGACAGTGATGACACAAATGTTAGCTCTTTTGTTATTCCAGCATAGTTCCCTGAGTCTCAGTTTTCTTTTCTGTTTTTTCCAAACTTCCTATTGATCTGTTAATTTTACTGATCATCTGTCATTATCCCTCAACAATTGAGTTACTCTATTGAAGGTTTTTGTTTTAGGTGATTGTATTTTTCACTTCTAAAATTTCTCTTTGGTTCTTATGTATATTTTATTTTTTTTGTTAAGAATTTTTATCTTTAAATTTTTTGAGAGTGTTTATATTTGTTTACCAAAACATCTATAATAACTTTTAAAACCTTTTCATTCCAACACCTATATCATCTCAGCATTGGTGTCTACTCATTAAAGCTGAGATTTGCTTTACTCTTGGTAAGGTGAATAATTTTGGACTATATCCTGGACATTTTGTGTATTATGTTATTTGACTCTGGATACTATGTAAATCTTTTATTTTGGCAGATAATCAATAGATTTCTGTTCAGAATTCTCACTTTGGTGGATTGTGGTTCAAGTGTCAATTTAGGTTCTAAAGACCCTGCAGTGTTATTCTGGTCTCCTCTCCCCGCCCCCCCACCACCAATGTGTTGCTTTAAGAACCCCCACAGGACTCCATCTTCCGCTCTCATCAGTGTGGGCTAGAGAGAATGAGGATGGGGACAATAAGGATGGCTAGCATCACCTCTTCCTTACTGTGAGGGGAGAATTGAAATCAGAGATCTACCCATATCCGCTCCATGGGGAAGAGGCACCTCCTTACGTCTATGGAACAGTAGCAATCAGTAGTTCATGGGCCGCAGGGGACTGGTGAACACCTGAATCTGCGTGCGTAACTGTTTGTGTGTACAGCTCTTTACTGGAGAGCAGATCCATGACATGCACTAAATTTTCATGAGATTCTATGACCACAGAGGTAAGAGGCACTCTTACCAAGTTTTATTTCTTATTTCCTTAAGTTCCTTTTTTTCTTTTGCTTTATTGGGTACAAATAGTTTTTAACTATAAAAGCAATAGACATAGTTTGAGACATTTTAGAGTACAGTTTAGTGAATGAGAAAGAAAATTTTTTCATTCAAAAAAGAAAAAAATTATTTTTATTGTATTTTCCCATTACTATTTATCCCCCTTATGTCCAATATCACCTCCACAATCATCACACTGTTGTCCATGTCCATGAGTCCTTTTTCTTTTTTGCTCAAGCCCTCCACCCTCGATCCCTCTTCCAGAACTGTCAGCCTGCTCTCCCTCTATGAGTCCAACCCCATTTTCCTTGTTAGTTCAGTTTTTTTATTAGATTCCACATATGAGTGAAATCATATCGTACTTGTCTTTCTCTGACTAGCTTATTTCACTTAGCATAATGTTCTCCAGGTCCACCCATGCTATTGAAAAGGACCAAGTTTTCTTCTTTTTTACTGCCTAGTAGTATTCCATTGTGTAAATGTATTGTGGGAAAAAGATGGTGGAATGTGACTGAATCCATTGTACTTGTTCTGATGGGAGTGATGGGGTCCAGGGAAATACAGGGCACATGAGGGAGCATGAGTGCATGGAAATCATGGTGGAGGGGCCCCAGACAGCTGGAGACAATGGAGCGCTTCTATTAGATCTGCTGCCTGCAGCTAGACTTGCCCAGCGGTCCAGAGGGCTCTTAACCAAGAGTGCTCTCTTGAGTAGGCAGGTCAGGAAAGACTTTAATTAGTGACCACTCCCTGTCATTTAACCCGTCTTGTACAGACCTGCACCTTGGTGCATACTCGTGACACACCCACACAATCTTCCATTCTTTCCCCTCTGCCCCTCTCTCATTCTCACTTTCACTCTCGTGCTCTCACTAAACTCTAAGGTCCCAACTAAACTCTAAGGTCCCCACTGAACTCTAAGGTCCCTGTGCCACCTCAGATTCGTGTTCTCGTGCTTGAATCTTACACAATGCCTAGAAAATTCCTTCTACCGCTCATTAGCTTTGTCACCTTGACTACCTTACTTTAGCTATGACTCGTTTTCCTTTCCTGAAAGACAAGGGAAATCATTACTACTGTAGGGTACATGTGAGATTAAATCAGATAAAACATGAAAGATGCTTAACATGGTACCCAGTAGGTGGGTCCATCTGTGACCAGGAACACCTTCCTCCCATATGTCCCTGGGCTCTGGTTCTCTCTGTCACCACAGAGCTCATTCATCACTCAGAGACTTGAGTGGCTGTGCACCAGGTACCAGAAAACAAAGTGCCTCTCGCATTGCTGCTCTCATTCTTCCTCACAGAACTGTTTGAGGGAGGAATCATATTCTGCCTTTTATAGCTGCAGAGCTGAGGCTCAAAAAAATGAGGCAATGGTCTCGAGAGCCCACAGCTGGTGAACCGTAGAACTAAGATTCACACACAGCCCCAGAGCTAGAGTGCTTTTCTTCACACCTGGCCCCAGCCCTGTAATGAATTTTCTGTCTTCCAGCACATATTGAGAAAGGGGACCTCTCTATTGTTTAAACAGATATGACTTAGTAAGAAATGCGTGCTTGCTATTCCAGACTTACACTGCACAGATGTCAGCCTTCTGTGGTGAGTCACATGTGCTGAATTCTCTCCGTTCACTAGTCTCTAAGGTGCTTGAGGTTAGAGACCTTGTTTATTTTATTATAGTTATATCTTCATAACTCATTTTCAGGACAATGGAAGATGCTCACTCAATTCGTATAGGTTGACTATATGAATAAGTGTTTCATAAGGTACATGCATTTCTTAGAGCAAATTAAATCCAAGTGTAGTTGAGAAGAGGAGAATAAAACGGGGAGAAGCATTCCCATCAGATCAAAGTGAGCACGCACCCATACTCTCAAAACAAGCCCTCCAGCTACACACACTTCTTCTATGGACACACAGAGATGTGCGTATTCAACTATGACAATTTATTTTTCAGTACGTGAAGAAATATGGGAACATTTTCAGCATGGAATTTGGTATCTGGCCTACAGTTACTGTAACTGGATTGCCCTTAATCAAAGAGGCCCTTGTTCACCAGGGCCACAAGTTCGTGGACCGCCCCTTGTCCCCTATTCGAGAACGGATCTTTGAGAAAAATGGTAAGTTTCTTGACCAATGTCAGATGTGTATGTTTAATAATTCTAAGATCTGTTTAAGGTGCCTGTGTGACTAGACTTCTCCAGCACACCCCAGAAACCACGCCCATGATAAAATTCCTGCCTTTAAAGGAAGCTTGATGCTCACATTTCCCTAGGAAGGCTCCTTCTCAGAGAACGGGGCTGGGTCGGCCCTAATGCCGGGGATTTAGAATAAACTGTCTCCTGCGGGAGCTCTGCATGCTTTGATAAACAAGTGACTCATCATTCCATGCTTCAGAGAAAGAGCCAAGACATCCTCTCTTTCTGGTCTGGCACCGCAGGTCTCTTCCCCGAGGATAAGGGATATGGGTCCGCTTCCTTCTGCCGGCTTTGTCATTTCTTCTTGCCTGTAGGTCCTCTTCCCCATTCAAGCTGTGTGCACAGGCTATCTCAAGCCGGCCAGGGTATGTCAGAACAGCTTGGCATGAATAGTTTGAGTTATCATTAAATAAACTTAAATGTTTAAAATTCCAAAGTATAAAACTCAGGTTTATTACTCTACCGAAGCGCCCTTTTTTCAGGTGCTTCCCAGTTCCTCTTTGAACTATTTTATCTGTTAACTCTATATCCATTAACTCTATTGTTGGCAACGTGAAGCTTAGAGCTGAGCAGCATTGATAAAACAGTGAGTGGAACGGATAAAATCCATGTTTTTATGTAAATCAAATTCTATTCAGAGAGCAAGACTATTCACTAACCGTGATCATTTAAAGCCTTGTTGTAGATATGTGAAGAATGCACTTACTAGGGTTCTCTAATCTAGTCCTGGAATTCAGGAAAAGCTAACATAAGTAAATGACAATTAATTTAACATACTGAAGAAGCAATCAGGCAGCGGGAATAGAATATAAAAAGTTCCTGAGGTGAGAAGAAGGACAGTGAACTTGAGGAAATGAAAAAGTGGCCGGTGTGGCAAGCACAGAGATGAAATGGAATAATTAAATGGCCATGGAGCTGCAGTGCTTGGCCAGGGATAGTGTATGCAAATTCTTGATAAGGATGTTGGGTTTTATCCTAATAACAATGAAGCTCTTAAATGGCTTTCAGTAGAGAAAGGAATTATCATATTTACATTCTACATTTTAAAAACTTATTTTGGTTGCAATGTAGAAACGGAAATAAAGGAAACAGACTTTTGCAGCATTTTAAGTTAGAGACGGCGGTAGCTTGGACTAGGAAGGTAGCAAGGAAGGACAGTATGGTAGGTTAAACTGGGACAGTGGCAGTGACGATATAGGGATTTAAGATACTCAGGAGGTAAATCCAGTAGGACACGATGACCTAGAAGAAGGGAGAATAGAGGGAGAATGAAGGGATTAGGTAGACATCCAATGGGTATGTTGATGGAAAGAAAGGACATTTGGAGGACAAGGTAAGTTTGGCTTGGGTGGGGAGTCGTATGGAGAAAAACATACATCCCATCCTGCATATGCTGAGTTTGAAATGCCTTTAAAGCTGACAAAGTCAAGCAGACAGTTGTATGTCTGTGTCTGGAGCTCAGACCAAATAGAAGGTCACTATCAATTGATGTTATTTAAATTTTCAGGTGTTGCGAGATTTTCCAGAAGTGGAGTATAGAGTAAGAAGAGAAGACCTTATCTCAGAGAACTCCATCACTTCGGAATTGGGTAGAAGAAGATGAACTAGAGAGAGATATGGAAAGTTCTCCACTTTCAGAGAATTAGGGAGAAAATATGGGAAGTGTAGTGTCCTGGGCACCATTGGAAAAAAGTGTTTCAAGAAAAAAAGTGTCTCATGCTGCTGAAAGACCAAGTGAAATGAGGTTAAAAAGTAAACCTGGATTTCACAGCAAGGAGGGTCATTTCACTGAGAGGGTAGAGCCAAAGCCAGATATTAAAAGGAGTTGAAGAGAGCTCTGGAAGTGAAGAAATGAAAGGAGTGTGCCCTTACCTGTGTTATAAAAGAAAAGATGGTCCATTGAAAGCACCAGGATGTTGTCTTTTCCTTTGCCTGCATGGGACAGTCCCTCCTTGGCTTTCTTCAGTCATTTCTTCATTTATGAAGGTCCAGCTTAGATGGGACCTCTCCTATAAGACTCATTAAAGCCTCGCCTCTTTACAGATACAGATTTTTCTTAGCTGCGGGTACATACTTAGTAAGTAGCACAACATAAATACTTAAATATAGCTATGCGACTAGTAATCAAAGCATGGGCTTTGCAGTCAGGTACATGTGAACTTCAATGCCTGTTCGGCTACTTACTAACTCTGTGTGTGACCTTGCAAACTTTTCTTTATCCCTTGTGCCTTAGGTTTTTTTATCAGTAAAATTGGAAAGGCCATGATCATTGGATGTTCCTCACAGAGTTTCTGTGAGGACTAAATTACATAATGCATAAAAAATACTGAAGTGCCCGTTATTGCCAACAATCAGTACATATGAGCAATTATATTCATGGGATGGTTTCTGTAAACACTTTCCACCTGCCTAATGACCTTTTTCTTTCTCCCGTCTCATACAAATCCCCATACCGTTTGCTGGCTTCCTTTTCATGATGCTGGCTTTCTTTTTTTCAGGACTGATCATGTCCAATGGCCAGACGTGGAAGGAGCAAAGAAGGTTCACCCTGACAACACTAAGGAACTTTGGTTTAGGGAAGAAGAGCTTAGAGGAACGCATGCAGGAGGAGGCCCGCCACCTCATCCAGGCGGTAAAGGAGGAGAACGGTGAGCGTCCCCTAGGACAGGGCAGGAGGCTGTGGCTCTTTCACTCACTGAACAGATACTTATTTAGTACTTACGTGCCTGTCCTGTGCCCAGCACTATGTTGGGCACTGCAGATATAACTGAACAACTAACCATGACCCTGCCCTCATGGAGCTCTAGAATTAAGCACAAGAAGATGGGCACTAAAGACATTACTGATTTTAAACCCCGGTCATCTGTTTGACTTCCGAGGCATTCAGGGAGTGCTTGCTGTATGCCTGACCCAGTCTAGGGTGCTGTGGCCAGAGCCGCAGATGTGTTTCTGTACTCGGTATGTGATAAGTCATGTAGACTCTCAGCAGAAAACAAAGAAACCGATCTGAAGGATCTACCTTTTCTTCCACCTCCAGAACAGCCTTTTAACCCTCACTTCAAGATCAACAATGCAATTTCCAATGTTATTTGCTCCATCACCTTTGGGAAGCGCTTTGAGTATGAAGATCATCGGTTTCAAGAAATGCTGAAGTTGTTAGATGAGGTCATACGTCTAGAGACATCACTGTGGGCCCATGTAAGGGATTTTCTTTTCATATCTTGGTTAAGGATATTGGGGCTTATTTCAGACACAGATGTTTTTTAAGTTACGAAGTAACTCTTTAAAATTGACTTCAACACAAACTTATTTGAAGCGAATCTGTGGCTCTCATGTTTTAGATAACATAATTCAATGTTTACTGTATGCAAGGGATGTTTCTAACATTCATGTAAAGCCATGAACTTTACATGCCATACACCTGTGCACTTAACATTGTTTTATTTAAAAAGGACAGTAGTGCCATTGCCTTTGAGTCTCCCTGTCTGTGTCCCACCCTAACCTAGCCATCTCAGGCCTCCTGCCTCAGAAGTTTTCTTCTGGGCTTGGCTTCCCCCATGGCACCCTGTTATGAGACTCATTTGTATTAGTTGCTCTTTTTAAAAATTCTGAATAATATTCCGTTTTATGGATATGCCACTGTTTACTACTCTCTTCTCCACTGAGAGACACTTGGGTTATTTCCAGGGTTCGAATGTTATAAGAAAGCTGTAATTCTAGTACAATTGTTCGTGTGGATACATCTATTCATTTCTCTTGCATATATAAACCTGCACCTAAAAAATGCTAGGTTTCCAGGGCTGTTACCCTGTTTACATGTCCATCAACAGGGTATTATCAATCTCACAATTCCATAGAGCAAAGGCTTTTGGGGTTCCAACCTCACCCCTTTCTTGGTGGGCCCTGTACTCCATTTTTGTCCTGGGGGGGCCTGTGAGTCTGTCAAAAACTCTGTGCAGCTTCTTGACTTCTCCGCTATTTTTCTGGATTTGGAAGGCACTTCTAGGTGAAAATCATCCCCAAGTGTTGAGGTCGCCTCTCTGGTATCTAGAAGCAGATTTATTTTTATTTATTCCTGACAAACATCTTTGCCGGGAGCTCTCTGGATCCATCACACCAAAATTGATAAAGAAGTTAGCGTGAGTCCTGACACATGGAAAGGCCATAATGAATGTCAGCTGCTGTTTTTATTATCATTACTGTCAAAGTTATTTTTGAATTCCTTGTTCTCACTTCCAGTCATCGTAGCCCCCAATTCAGTGATTTCTTTTTTGCTTTTCTTATTAAGACAGAACCCAGGAAATCATGAAAATTCAGGGTGTCCAGCTGACTTTCCCCAGGAAAATGAAATTTCTGAAGGGGTGAGAAGAGACAGCAGAGTAGGGTTAATAACCATTTCTTAGAGTCCCAAAATAGACCAGGCACTTCGATGGACAATTATACATACTTTATCTAAGTTAATTTTCACAGCAATCCTTTAAAGATGAAAGGAAGTGTCATGGTGTGTGCAGGCAGATATGAGAATGTGTGAGCAAATCCAGATGAGTGGTACATTGGCTGTGTTGGGTGCTTAATGAATTTCATGTCATTTAGCCACCAGAATAGCCCTGGGGACCCACTGGCAATTGGTTAAACTAAGGAGCAACAAGTTATCTACTCCTCCTCATCCTCCTCATTATTACCAAAGTGTTATAGCTAGAAAACCCCAGAGCTAATAGCCAAACATATGTCATGTCTTAAGCCTAGGTGATTTTCCATTATGTTATGCTATCTTGTTCCTACCAGATATTATTAAAGAAAATATATTCAAAACCCATTTTATTATATTAAAAATGTCTTGCCCACATGGAGATTACACTTAGTGGGGACAAACAAATATATACATATGTTTAATAAATTATTTATAAAAGAAAACAGTGGTAATTGTCATGAAGAAAAATAAGACAGGGCAATAGAAAGAGGGCGACAGGGGTGTTGCTATTGATTGGATCATTCGGGGAGGCTGCTCCAAGTTGATGACATTTGAGCAGCACTTTCACGAAGTGAGGGGCTGGGGTTCCAGAGAGCTCAGAGGAAGAGCCTTCTAGTCAGAAGGAACAGCAGATGCAGAGGCCTGAACAAGACCATTCTTAATGTCCTTACGGAAGCCAATGGGGCCAGGCTGGTGAAGGAAACGTTGCAGGGAGCACAGGGAGTGCCGAGACCCACACACGCAGAGCTTCAAAGTCCGGAGAATGATGTAGACGTTTAGCTGCATGTCTCAGGAAGTCATTGAAGAATTGATAAACAAAAAGTGAAATGATCTGATTAAACCAGAGATTTTCAACATTTCTCATCTCATGGCACACATAAACTAATTACTAAAATTCTGCAGTGCACCAAAAATATATATTTTTTGCTGATCTGACAAAAAAATAGGTATAATTTTGATTCATTCGCCCGGATGGCTATTGTGTTGGTTGTTGTCAGTTCTTTAATTTTACAATCTAAGGAAAAAGAGTTCCATGCCTCTGACTAAATAATCAGGCATCGCATGTTTTAAAAGTTCTTGTAGCACACTGGTTGGAAATCACTGGATTAAACGGTTAAATCATCACTCCGGCAGTTCTGTGGAAGAGAGGCTGGGAATAAGGCTAAGAATGGAATCAGAAAAACTATCAGAGGCTGTCACAGCATCCACCTAAGAAACGGTAGTTTGTAGGAGGAGACAGCGCAGCGGGGGTGGGGAGAAATGCTCTGAAAGAACATATTTTGGGTGGAACCCTGAAATGGTTTGCTGGAGGGATAAGAAGAGGAATGAGAGAGATAAGAACAGTCAAGATCTAAGGGTAGGTAAACAAGAGCTAGAAAGAGAACATTTTTGTTGTCTTAAAAAGTGGGGAACTGGGACCACGATGTCTCCGTCATTGTTCTGTTTTTCTCAATTAGTTCTATACTACCTTTCCACGGATAATGAACTTCATTCCTGGACCCCACCATGGACTCTTCAGCAAATGGGAGGAACTGAAATTGTTTGTTTCTCATGAGATTGACAAGCACAAGAGAGATTGGAATCCTGACGAAGCAAGAGATTTCATTGATGCATACCTCAAGGAAATGGAAAAGGTGAGGAAACCAGAGTTGTTTCCTGTGCTTTGGTTTTGAAGGAGACAAAGAGATGTGCTGGTTTCCTATGGATGCTGTCACAAATTAACTTAGTGGCTTACAACAGCACAAATTTATTCTCTTACAGCTCTGGAGGTCATAAGTCTGAAACCAGTTGGAATGGGCTCAAGGCAAGGTGTTGGCAAGGCTGGCTCCTTTGAAGGCTCTCGGGGAGAAGCCGTTTCCTTGACCCTCCCAGTTTCTAGAGGTTGCCTGTATTTCTTGGCTCATGGCTCTCTCCCTTATCTTCCAAGCCATCAGGGTAGCATCTTTTCTTCTACCACCGTTACATCTTCCCCTTAAAGCACTCTTGCCTCTTGTGATTGTATTGGGCCCACTGGGACTCTCCAGATTATCTTCCCATATCAAGACCTTTAACTTAATCATAGCTATAAAATCCCCTTTTTTCCCATAACATCCACAGGTTCCAGAGATTAGACATGGACATCTTTGCGAGTCATGACTGAACTTACCACAGGGAAGAAAAGTTGAGGCAGGATTTCATAGAGTGTTCAGAGTAGCATTAACTCAGGATGGATGAGGCAATTAGAGATAAAGATAAGGGTTCGGTGATATTGGGCCCGAGGCCTTGGGAATGCCCAAATACTGCCTTTTCATCTCCTAGTCTCTACCCTCAACCATATCTGAAGGAGCTATATAAAAAAGGAAAAACAAGACGAGCCGCAAAGCTTTGTGTCATTATCACCTGGACCTGGGCCCGATTACCTACCCTTCCCCTCCTTCCCCAGTACAAAGCAAAAGGGAAGCTGAGTTGGATGCCGAGTTCATCCTCCAGGCTTGAATGGGACCCCGTATCACCCACTTTCCAACATTACAGGAAAGAAGCAGGGGGGAAAAGCCAAATTGGGTGTGTAGTATTTAATACAGTACTCCTTCTGATTAACATACTTCACTGCATCAGCTTCATAATTTTTGACTATCACGTTATTTATTCCTCCTGTGGAAGTTGGCAGAATGGTGGGTTTCTCCCCCATCTCCTTTCTTATTTTACTTTATTGGCATGATATTAATAGAAACGTTGATTTCTGCTCAGAGGAAGAGACTTCACTTGCTCTGTAGTGTATAGGCATGGGGCTCACATTAAGAGGAATGCTGACAAATTGCGGCTTTCGGAGGGGGGCAGTAATGACGATGAAGTGCCCTGAGGAATGATTGGTAGATTCAGAGAGTTTTCACTGACAAGTAAAAGATTAACTGAGAGATATAAAACTTGTTGTACAGAAAGGAATTAAATTATTCCTTCTAGTATCAGTATAAATATTTGTTGAGTATTTGCTGTGTACCTTTTGCCTCTCATATGATTCATAATGTCATTTTCAGAGGTGTGTTTTGTTATTTCTATTTTATAAGCCAGGAAACCAAAGCACAGGCAGGTGAAGTAACTTGCCCTGTGTCATAGAAATAGCGAATGCTGTGGCTAATATTGGAACCCAAGTCCATGTCTCCCCTGTACTAATAGCTTCTCTTTCTACTGTAACTAATTGCTTCCCCCAAATTATAGGCATTGAAAAGTAGTTTTGATTTTCATTCACCCAAACTAACAAAAGCTGCCAGCACTTGGGGAGGACTATGCTAACAATATTGCTGTAATAAGACTCTGCCTCCCAAGGAGACCGAAGGGAAAGCCCTTCCCCCTAGGGCTCCCTCCTCTCGCATGCTCTCCCTAGGATGAAGCCCCTCTGTATTGTGGTAACCAAGAATCCTCTAAATCCACTAATAAACATGGTGCTTCCTAGCATAAGGGCGATGCTGCTTCCAGTTTCCATGAGGAAAATCTCATCTGCACCACCCTGGATCTCTTCTTGGCTGGAACCGAGACAACTTCAACGACACTGCGCTGGGCTCTGCTTTACATGGCCTTCTACCCAGAAATCCAAGGTGAGCATGTCAGTGAGTGTGCCTGGGCCAGGACACAGTGGTGCCTCCTGGAACGTGCTGCCCCGAAGGTGGGAGCAGAAGACAGCATGGTAGACTGGAAAGATGGATAGGATGGCCACGAGGCCACGTGGACTTGAGAACAGGCACATTTTTCTGTCACGATTGGGATGGATCCCCATAATACAAAAATAACAGAGAGTCCCTGCCCTCGGGAAGCACAAAGTCTCTGGGGACAACCGTGAAGTCAATTGACATTGTGGGGAATTCCAGGAAAGAGTTACATTCTCACATGAAATCTGGTTCTAGGGGAGGTTAGATGTCAGACAATATCAAAGAAAAGGAAGGAAGGAAGGAGAAAGGGAGGGAGGGAGGTAAGGAAAAGAAACCTAGTCCTAGGCTCCCTTCCTTTTAAGTTATGTCTTCCAGTGCCCTGTAGATAATGTTCGAACTTCTTCGTTTCAGATATCATACCCTCTGATGTGCCTCTTACTTCCTGTCCAGCCTCAACTCCAGCCACCCTGCATGGTGACCTCATTAAATCATACGTCATTTTCTTTGCACTGTCATTATTTCTGCCTCTGTATCATCGCACCAGCTCTTCCCTCTACAAGAATATGTTTCCTTCATTTTCTGCATGGTAAACCACTAGCTCTGCCTGAAGGACCTGCTAAACACTACCTCTCATGAGATGTTTTTCCAGTCCCATAGAAAGTGACTAGCGTTCTTTAGAGATGACTTAATGCACCTCCATTACTGTTCTTATTGCACATTATTAATATATCTTCCCCACAATGTAATTCATTCAAAGACAGTGACTGTTATAATCACTTTTCTTCCTCCAGGTCCTAGGAGATGAGATTTGTCATTATACAGTTTTTTAAACTGTGGGTAACAGTTTATTAAAGGGGTATAACATGAATTTAGTGGGCCAGAACCAATTTTTTTCCTAAAATAAAAGTAGAATAGAAAAGCTCAGAGCAGTTCCCATGTACTAAGGATAAATTTTTTTACGCAAATATATATCTATACCGCCTGAGTCATGCAAAATGCCTTTACAACTGTGAATTATGTTATTATTTTTTTAAGTTTAAAAGCTGCTCAGTTGCAGTACAGATTTAGTCTCTGTAATAGAGGCTCCAAAATAATAATGGCTTAAGAAGATAGAAGTTCACACCCATGTTCATGGCAGCATTAGTCACACTGTCCGGGAGAGGGCAATTGTGCCCGTCGATGGCTGAATGGATAACAAAATGTGGAGCATAATGGAATATTATTCAGCCTTAAAAACAAAGGGAATTCTGACACATGCTAAAACATGGAGGAGCCTTGAGGACATTATGCTAAGTTAAATAATCCTTTTGCAAAAGGACAAATACTGTGATTCCACTTATATGAGCTATCAGGAGTAGCTAAATTCATAGAAACAGAAAGTAGGATAGTACTTGCCGGAGGCTGGAGAATTGGGGAAGAGGGGGAATTGTTGTTTAATGAACACAGAGTTTCAGTTCTGTGTGTTAAAAAGGTTCTGAAGATTGGTTGCATAATAATGTAACTAAACAATATTAGACTGTATACTTAAAAAAAGTATACTTAGAAAAAGATAAATTTTATGTTATGTGTATTTCACCATTATTAAAATGTTGTTCAATGGACAGTAAAAGTATTTTTAAAAAATAGAAGTTTATTGCTCTCAGGTATAAAGTTTGAACCTCACTCTGCAGGGCCCTTTGGGTTCCAAGCTCTCCAGTGCGCTGTTGGGTTGTATCTAAAATGATGCCCTTGTTGGCACCGTCAGAGAGGGCTCCCTACGAAGGCTGCTTTTCCACCACGAAGAAGGGAAGAAGGGGAAGGCCATGTTCCAAGTATTAAACATTCCTCCTACACACATTCTATTAGTCAGAACGTAGTCACATGATCACTCTTAGTCAAAAAGGGAATCTGGGAAATGGAGTCTTTGACCTGAAAACCAGGTATCCAACCAAAATCTTTATTGTGGAAAAAGAAAAAAAACATATTGGGGGACAATTAACAGTTTCTGTTATTTTTTGGGTGCTCACTTAAATCAGGTAATATAAAATTCAAAATATCCCTTCGATGGAGGTAGATTTAGTCTCACTTAGTAAGAAGAGGAAACTGAGGCTCAAAGAGTTTAAGTGACTTGCAGCAATAATCTGGTAGAGCAAAAATTTACAACCAGAACTGTTTCATACCATGGCCCATTTTCTATTCTTTATCTACCACCTTGAGAAACAAGAGTCTATAGAGTTAGGCATTTTGATCCTAGTTATTCCACTCCTTAGCTTCAGCAGGCTCAAGGAAAGTTATAAAATAATAGGACTTTCTTTTCTTTTCAAGAAAAAGTACACGCCGAGATCGACAGAGTAATTGGCCAGTCACAGCAGCCCAGCATGGCTTCTCGGGAGTTCATGCCCTACACCAATGCCGTCGTCCATGAGGTGCAGAGAATGGGAAATATCCTCCCCCTGAACGTGCCCAGAGAAGTGACGGTTGATACCACCCTGGCTGGATACTACATACCCAAGGTAATTAGGGGCTCCAGGCTCAGATCTTCAAGCTCATCTTTTTAAATGGCAGGAATCTGAACTTGAAAAGTGACATGGATTCTTGTCCTAGGGAATCACTTAAACAGGGAGAGAGAGATATTATTCCTGTCTCAATACAAATTCTTTTTTTCTTCTTATGTGGCCTTTAGACCATTAGTTCAGCTAGATAGTAACAGTTATTATGGAGGGGAAGGGGGAATTCCTAGGTCAAATATGTTTAAGCAAAGACAGGGTTTTCTCTGCTGGGAGATTTCTGTGTTTTTACTCAAAAATGTATATTGCGAATCTTTGTGGACATAGAGCAGGCAGCCATTCTTAGTAAGACTTTGCCATGGAATTTTCTTTTTTGCCTTGGTAGAACATCTTTCAGGACTAGGGACCTGCCATACTTGCTATGGGAAATTCTGCTTCACAATCCTTGGGTTATAGAACATTAAAATATGAAAGGACAACTGAGACCACCTGGGCCAACATCTAACATAATATTCCCACAGGTGTTGTTTCAGCTTTTACTTGCAGCCCCTTGGG
Organism: Mormoops blainvillei; assembly: GCA_004026545.1. Lineage (NCBI taxonomy): Eukaryota > Metazoa > Chordata > Mammalia > Chiroptera > Mormoopidae > Mormoops > Mormoops blainvillei. The sequence continues at coordinate 24,119 of PVJD01005169.1, read as the reverse complement.
GTGGGGTGGGGTGGGGGGGTTCTGTACCGTAAGAGAAACCAATCCAAGTGTGTGCAATTTAAGTATCAGAAAAGGAGAGAAAGGAACTAACACTTATTAAGTACTAATTGTGTGCCCTGGACTACATAGGTTCTTTCCGAATGCCATAATCAGCTCTCAGATTTGGCCTATTGCTTCTGTTACATAAATTGGGAAATCAGGGTTCGCAGCGATTCACCTCGTTGTGATATCTGTCAACTACAAAGTGACAGGAGTTGGGTTCAAGAACCAGATCTCTTCTAATTCCTGGGCTTATCTTTTTTATACTACATCATGTTCCCTACACAGTAGTTTTTTACTTTGACCTTAAAAGAGTCTTCTTGGGATTTCTCTCAGGTCCTCCCTGTTCAGTTCCTTATCCTCACAAAGGAAATTCCTGTCTCACTGCCCACCAGGTTTATGATCTGAGCATACAGTTCTCCTGCGCCCCCTAGTGCCCTCCGTCCACACTGCACATTTGCAGCTCCCTTGCTTTCTCACCGCCTTGGTCAGCCTCTGCGGGTCCATTCCCGTCGTCTTTGTCCCTCTGCATGTGTCCCACCTGGAAACAAGCTTAAGAGGCAGCACCAGCGGGGCTTACCCATTTGCTCATTGTCCCTGCAGGCTCAGGAAAAGCAGCTATTACCTGTAGCTATTGCATTCACTGATTCTTGCGGATTGTCCGTGTTGTAGGTGAAAGCTCAGGCGTAAATTATTTCACAGGTGCTGCTTGCATTGTTATAACAATTCATTTAAGCTCTGGGGACCCATCCCAGACCTACCACTAATTTTTAATACCAACTTAAATAAACACCCTGGGAACCGAGAGATCTAAATTACCATGTTGTAGAGGCTAGGAGTCATGACATTGAGGTCAGATAGGCCTATTTCAAATCATGGCTCTACCTCCTTTATGATGTGACTCTGGGCATGTTATTTAACCTCTCAGAGCTTCTTTTTCTTTATTCATAAAATACATGAGAACCTACCTCACAGGTGGAAGTAAAATGAGGCTATGCATGTAGAACATTAAATCTAGTACTTAGTATAGAAAGTACTTAAAAGAGCAGTTATTCTTAGTTAAATCAACAAATGTCCCTTGAGCACTTAAATGCTAAGGCCTAGGAAAACGCCCCTGAGGAAAATAACCACACAGGTGCATTCTCAGAAACTATGATAGCTGCCCCGCTGAAAACACTCACAGGTTTCTGTAAAGATGAAGGCTGGCTGGAATGGGGAGTGGAAGCAGGGGTGGTTGAGGGGCTTCCAAAGGAAGTAATGTTTGAACTGAGGGCAGCAGAATGTTTAAGGGTTAGCTCAGTGAAAAGTAAGGAGAAAAGACATTCAGGCACTGTAAACAACATTTAAAAAGGTATGGAAATGAGTGGGAACAGAGCTGTTTGAGAAGCTGAAAGAGGCCAATGTAATGAGAGTGCAGGCAGAGAGAGAGAGTAGCCCAGACAGGGGCCAGACGATGGATCTGTCACCTAAGAGTGATGGGAAGCTAATTAGGGGTCCTCTCAAGTTCAAGGTGTGTTTGGGTGGGTAGATGGGTATAACACAATTAAATCCTATGCAAAGCTCACTCTGCTTTCAGAGTGCGGAGCAGATTGGAAGGGGAGAGCACATGGGGCACAGTGAACCAACTATTACAAGAGCTCAGACAGCAAGGTGGTAGTGGGCATAGAACGGAGGGGACAGAATCAAGAGAAATTTACAGTAAAATTAACCAGCCTCACTGAAGAATTACATGAAAGCACAATGAGGGAAAGGAAGGCTTTAAGGAGGACTCTTGGGTTCCTTGCCATGTACTTGCATGGATAGTTGTTCCTTTTCCTGGGTGACCTGGTGCTGTTATCAAACCTCCTGTGCAGTGTAGTAGACAGTGGAGGGAAGAGCATGGGAGACACAGAGATGAACAAGACACCTTGTACCTCGCTGGCGCTGCCATTGTTATCACCTTAGTGGGCAGCTGGGTTGATTTTGGTATAGTACTGACTGGCAAAGCTCGTACATGGCACGTCCTCTTTCAGGTCCCCTATGGTGCCTTGTCCCTGCGAAGATCCATACTCAGTCAAGAGTAACCGCACTTCCCTAGTAAATTCCCAGAAGGCATTTGCTGCCCAAGCTGTACCATGGCAAAGACTAGGGCCCCGGGCAGGGTGGAGGGGGCTGGTTAGGCTCAGAAGATGGTGGGATTGGAAGCGTGAGGATATGGTCGGGCTCTGGCTTGGGAGTAGGGGACTCCCATCGCACTGCGTGGGTGTGTTACATAGTCAAGCCTGTCCTGAGTCTTCGCTGCCTTCTCTAGGGCACCATGCTTTTGACCAACCTGACTGCGCTGCACAGGGACCCCGCAGAGTGGACCACCCCTGACACATTCAATCCGGAGCACTTCCTGGAGAATGGACAGTTTAAGAAACGGGAAGCCTTTCTGCCCTTCTCAATAGGTGAGTTTGAAAAACATAAGAGCACATGAATCCGGAGTTCCCCTGCCAGCCCTGCCCTGATTTCCTCCCCATCATCCTTTGCTCCAGTTGGACTGTCTCCCCATAGCCCCGCCCAGTGAGACTCCCTGCTACTGTTGTTCTACCCCAGGGTTACCGGGGCTGGCACTGCCTCAGGCTGCCCTGACTTTCTGAGCCTTTGCTTGCCTCTGAGGGAGACTTCTGCTTCACTTTGTTCTGTCCCCCAGAGCACGGGGGACAGGGACGCAGACCTCGCCTCTTGCTCACAAAAATGTTGGACACCTGCCATCTTTACAGAGTTTTTAAATGTCTCAAGTTCTTTTTAAGGGCTACCCACTCACATGGAACTAGAGCCAATTTATAATATAATAAGGGGAGGGGGAAAGACAAGGAAAGGGGCTACTTGCTTTTCTCCTCATGGGCGTGGGGAGACACTCATGGCTGGACTAGATGGGATGCTACTCTATATGCGCTCCCCTTTTGCCTCTTTAAATTTTAATTGTTCTGTATAAATCTAGTTAATACAGCTACATGGTAAACAACTTGAATGGTGCGAAAGAGGGTGCTGTGTCAACTCTCTCATGTTTCTAAGCCAGCCAATTCCAAAAGGGTGTTATAACATTGTCAAAGAATAACAAAAATTCTTAATATATTTCTTAGTGTTGAATTAGGTATTTTTCATGGATTATTTCAAGTGATTTCCCAATTCCTTAGTTCTAAAAACATTTCCTGAGCTATTATGTGCCAACAAGTCCGCCCTGAGGGTATGACAATGAATGAAGTAGAAAAAAACAACTGTTCTCACGGAACACATGTCCTAGTGTAACCTTACAAGGTTATGTTACTATTACTGCTTTAGAGATAATGAAACTGAGGCTTAGAGGGGTTGACTATGGCATCTTTTTCTACTTTTCTTTTTCATATTTTTTTTTCCTTTTTATATTGACTCTGTATTACTTAGGGAGAAAATAAATTGTTACACACACAAGAGAGAGAGTCATAGTGCCTACTGTGGGGTGTTGTAGCCCAAGCAGGGTGAGAAGCACATTTGCAGAAGACAGGGAACAGTGGAATCCTGGATTGGGTGTCAGAGCATGAGCAAGATGAGGCAGGGTCTGCACAGCGTGTCTGTGGCAGCGATGGAAGATAAGTTATGTACACAGGATACTGATCCAACAAGTGAACATACTGAGGATAATGGGAAGAAGTTACAAATAGGGGAAGGGAGATAATAGAATGAACTTTGTGGTGTTGGACTGAAATCAGACGTTATTGATATGAACTCATATTTTTGATAAATAGGTAGGTTGGTAGGTAGATAGGTATAAACATGGATATACCTATATCCTCACACTATTTATCCTTAAATATATACTCACAATATATACATACACAGATTCCCCAGCTCTACCCACTGAGATGCCCTGGGAGCAGCACCACCTTGATGCCAATGAGTTTGTGTAATGCCCAGATCTTGGTTTCTACATAATATTATCCACTGAAAGGAACCAGGACTTCTGGTAAAAATTGCTGACTCCAGGCTGGGGGAGGGGAAGCATAAGCTGAACCTAGAAAATATTTTTGTGTCCCAAATTAAGAAAATACCAGCTTGAACGCTCATTTACTAGCCAAATCCCAAGTATCTGAAGATCAAAACACTAATAACAAAGTTTACCTCTTTGAACTTGAATAGGAATTTGTGGATTCATAATACATAAATATATGAGTGAATAAATAAAATAGGAAAGGAAGCATTTCTTTTAGTAGAGTGCTAGTAGTGTACAAGGAATGATGGAATTTTTAAATTCCTGATCAGGCAACCATTAGAGTAATTAATAATTTGGCCCAGACATAGCAATGAAAACTAGTTCATTGAGGAATGGTTTATTTACATAGTCTCAACGTAGTATGTATTAGTTGAAAAAAGAAAAAGAGTAATTTTACAGGGGAGAATTGGTAGACACCACCGTAATGGTCACCAATAATGGGACAAATCAAACTCGTGTCCCACCTGATAGGGTGCAGTTGAGAACACAGCCTTGCCTGGGTGATCTGGCCACCAGAAACGCATGACCTCACAACCTGAACCTAATCGTGATGCAACCTGAGAGACATTTATCAAACGATGGGTCTGTCATTTTCAAAAGTGCCAAAGTCATGGAAGTTGAGAAGTCACTTCCTGATGCTAAGCTGGGTCCTTTACTAAATAAAGGACATTATTGGGAGAATGGTAAAACCTGATTAAGACCTGAAAAGAAGACAGATGATGTTGGTCTCCTGATGTGGTGGTTATGTCGGATAATGTCCTTGCTTGAGGGAATTCATACTGAAGAGTTCTTGGGTAATGTAGGCAATTTACTCTCAAATAACTCAGGAGAAACAAGTGTGTTGTATTATTCTTGCAAGTTTTTCCATGCATTTCAAATTACTTCAGAATAAAGGGCACAATGTGGAAAGCATCACAGGGGAGAGTTGTAATACACAGCTACTTTAGCAGTGCTACCACTCGAATGATTTACTTAAAAGTAGTCTTTTAAATTGTATTCTTCTGGATTATTTTTTTTTATAACTAACCAGGTAAAATTACAGATAAGCTATTTAAAGCTAGAGTGTTTAATATTATCCAGCAGATGTATTAAAATATTTTGTTTTGCTTTCTATATTATTATTTGGATTCAGCGTGTAGCTCAGGCAATGTGTAAGATACAGTTCCCATGTTAAAAATATATATCCACTAGTGCCTAAAGAACTTAATTGTCTCTGAATCACATGTCTACAAAGTGGGAGGAGTTGAATTGGATCTCTGTCCTCTGACTCTAGTTCTGGTCTCACACAACTGGGCCTCAGATATGGCCCAGACAAGGCCAAGTGTGAGTGTGGAGTAGAGGAGCCGGCCTATGGCCCATGTTAGAAGCAAAGGCACTACTGGGCTAAGGACCCGTCAGGCATAAGGACTGTTCGAGGGGCGGGGCTGAAGCAGTCCCAACGTAGAGGGCCATCCATGTCAGCAAGGTCCCAGATACTAAGGAGGAAAATGTGACCTGGGGAAAGATGCCTTGTACTTTAGAAACCCTGCTCTGTCATTACTGGCTTACATTTTTGGATAGTACTCTTTTAAGGACTGAAAGATATTAACTTTTTGTTTCTTGCTTTTGTCATTGTCGTTTGTTCATTGATTTTTTTACAGCCTGTAGGCTAGACCTCCACTTTCTAGGCCTCCCACTTCTGTCATCACCGACACCCCTCATCTTCACCTGCCTGACCCCTGAAGGCATTGTAATGAGCCCAGACATACGTTTTGTGTTTTGCTTAAGCCTGGTGGTGGGCGCTTTACATGAACCTCTGTATTGAAAGCTCCAGGGCCTAGCAGGCCCTTCCTCTGTTCAAACTTTGCAAAATATGGTAGATTTCAATCCCTGTTGGTCACTGACATCAGCTGGAAAGATAACTCGTCTCATGTTCTTGTCTTTCAGGAAAGCGGGTGTGCCTTGGAGAACAATTGGCTAGGTCTGAGCTGTTTATTTTCTTCACCTCCCTTTTGCAAAGATTTACGTTTAAGCCCCCAGACAATGAGAAGCTGAGCCTGGAATTCAGAATGGGCATCACCATTGCCCCAGTCAGCTACCGCATCTGTGCTGTTCCTCGGGCTTGAAGGTGGTAGGGAAGAAAGGAAAGCAGGAAGAATGGGCTTGTCCTCCGAGGGCTCAGCTGCGTGCTGTGAACCCAGGAAGCCGAGTGGAAGTGGCTCTGAGCAAAGAGTATAGGACTTGGAATCAGAGGAAGCTAGATTCAAATGCAGTTTTATCTCCCCCAGTGCAGCCTTGAGAAAATCATGTATCTCTAGAAAACACCCCCAATGATATTCCTAAAATAAAACCAATCACATCAGGCCTTGAACTTCTTAAATATTTGGATCTTGTCTTACATTTCTTTTTTCTTCCCCCTCCATCAGATCACCCTAGTAGGAGACTGAGAAGTTGCCCAAAATACTTTACATTATATGATCAGTCTCTTCATCTGTAAAGTGAAGGACATTATTGAAAGCGTCTCTGAGCGCTATTCCGGCTCTGCGGAACTTGTACCGATTATAGATGGGCAGGCTCTCACGTACTCCTTGTGTAATAAATGTAAAGCCTCCAGGCCTCATCCCGACCTAACGGACGGATTGGGACCCACGGCCAGGACAATATGACCTTAATTAATGTGAAACTTTGGGGAATAGGTGACTGGGAGTAACTGAAGTTTCTGGCAATGTAAAATGAGTCCTTTTTTCCCCTCAAAGCTCATTAGAGAGATTCTAATAGGAAGTTTCACCCTGCCCAAGCATTACATAAAGATTTTATCTGACTTCTGTAACTCTTATTTCTTACCTCGCTTGAAAGCTCCAGGGCTGCGTACCGTTTTCCTTTGCATCAGTATCTGAAAAATAATGTGCAAGCACATAACATTTTCTATGGCATCCTGGCCGAGGTGCAGATTTTACCGCAAAACAATCCAGGCTGTGAATCTTTTCTCTGCCGTTGTCCTGCAGAGGCACACACACACACACACACACACACACACACACACACACTACACTGTAAATATAAAACTTGGTCTGGAGTCGGAGGCTTTACAAGCAGAAAAAGGAGCAGGGCACACAGGATAATCTAAGTTCGTATGGAAATGTGCGGACGTCAGGCACAGCTGACCTGCATGCAGTGGGGGAGGTACCAGGAAAGGGACTTTCAGAATGCCCTATGTATTTCCAAACAGGAGGCAGCTGGCCCTGGTGAGTTCACTAAGTAATCACTTAACTAAGCCGCTTTGCGAGAACAGGGAATTCAGAGCACTAACTCTTGTTAACAGGTGCTCCTTGGTGCCAATGCAACATCAACAGGAATTTACACTTTGAGGTGTGTTGAAGGAAACTGCCTTCAGTGCAGAACAGCTCAGCGGTGATACAGCAAGGCTGTGCAAACAGCAGGGCTGTGAGGTAGCCCTATGGGCCAGGTAGCCCTGGGGCCATGTCCCCCTTGAACTGGGCAGCTCTGCTCTGCTCTGCTTCAGACTGGTTACTCAGCTCTGCTCCAGTCCACTCTGCACCAGGCTGCCTCTCTCTGCTCCTGCACAGGTCTGTTTTCCTGTGCTCCAGTTAGATGTCTCCCGCGTTTCAGGGTAGCCAAGGAAGCAGTCATGTCTTTGGTGGGAAGGGAAAGTGTGCTCCCCAAGCCAGAGTGGGGATGGCTTATATAGACAGAGGTCCTCGCCCCTGTTCCCTGATTAGCCCACCTTCAAGCAAATAAGGACTCCAAATGCTGCATTTTGGTCCAAAAAGCATTGCCTTATTGGTCAGAAAGGAGCTGCCCTGAAGGTCGGTGAGGATGTTGATGGGGATAAAGCTGCACAGCTTTAATTGGATGGGGATGCCTCGGTCCATTGGCTGACCCAAGATTCCAGGAACTCCCCAAGGATGAACTCAAATGGTAGAAGCACAGTGTAGAAAGGCAGCTCAGTGCATGAGGCAGGCAGCTTAGTGCAGGCTTCTCCCTGAAGTGTGGTTTGCATGAGAGGCCTCTGTATAGTAATGGCCGCCAGGCTGTTTTGGTTTTTTTTTTTTAAATTAAGCTCAGTTAAGACACCAGCAGCCCTTCTTAGTAGGCATCTTCATTCTTGGGTCCACTCTGGTGTCAGGCTGTTCTGCCCTTAAGCTAACTCCAGCCTACTGAGTTAGCCTGTTGCTAAGCTACCAAGAGGGAAGGAGGAGGGCATTGGGGGACATACCAGGGACTTTGAGTTTCTTCTCTTCTCACCCTAAACTGTAACTTTGAGCAAGACATTTAACCTGGCAAGCCTCTATTTTCTTCCTCTAAAACATAGGTATGAAGGTAAAAGCTTCACTTAGTGGTGGTGAGAATAAAATTTACATAGTATGGGACTCGATAGGGTGCAAAGAAAATCTAGCTTTATTCCCATACCCCTCACCCCCAAACTCTGAGAACAGCTCCTTTCTGCTTCTGAACTAAATTTCCACAGGGTCCATCACTTTTCTGATTAGAAATAAATATTTCTTAGATAATAAACATTCTGCTTGTCACATTCATTCCCAAGAAGTCTCATTTTGATCCTTACAATTTGCAGCAATTTGTAGCCCATTAAGTATACAATTTACATAACTCTATTAAATTTGCTGACTTAGTTTCCTGTTCAACCCAGTTTTAGAACTGAAAGGTTTCCCGATGAGGTGAGCGGGGGTGCAGCCAATACTTCTCTGAGCACCAGGTGCTCCCTCCTTCAAGCATTTGCCAGCCACTGAGAGCGAGGCGCTGCAGCCCAGCTGAGCGAGGGGTTGGAGCGCTTCGCCATCAGAACCACCGCCAGCCGAAGAATCCAACTGCAGCTCTATTGCTGAGCATGTCCCTGTGTGCAGGGTGACATTTGAAAGCTTCCCTTCCCTGCACTTGTATGATCTCCTATCACGTGGAACTTCAGAGAAATACAATTCACCCTCGACATCTAGAACAGAGCTGTCCAGGAGGGTTTTCAGTGATGACGGAAATGTTCTATATCTGCACTGAACAATATCATGGGCACATGCCGTGTGGGGCGCTCTAATGAGAATACCAAATTTAGTTAAAATTCATGATTAAATATCAAATGTGGCTAGCAGCCAGCATATTGGCCAGTGCAGGTCTAGAAACTCGAGTCACTCTTCATGAACTACTCCCCAAATGATGTGATGATGTCGGGCCAGCATTTACTGTATAGTTCAGAAAGTTAAATTTATGGAGTCGTGGTCTTTTGGGATCATAAGCCTCTACCTTAAGTGAGACAGAACTTCACTTAAGGTAGTTAATGTCTCCACCTTTGCAATCTGGGGCATTAACTTTGTTCATGGGATTAAATAAATATCTATTGATCCTCCATTCACAGCAACAGAATTAAACCTTTCCAAAACATAATCCAAGAACATGGAGAGCCTGCAGTTTTCTTAATATTTTACAACTAATTTTGACAAGGCTGTATAGATAGGGAAATAAAATAAGGTGCCAGAAGAAATACCAAAATAAATTAGGAATTTTTTTAAAAAGTGCTTAAACGAGAAATCTGGACTGCAGGCCCACAGTTGGTATGGCTAAGTGATGACTTCAAGGGTGACCCTTCTTTCTTCCTTGTTGGTCCACAGTCCTTGACAGTTGCCTCCAGGCCCAAGGTATTCTAGAAGGAGAAAGGGCTAGAAAAGCATACTCTTTCCTTTAAAAGGCCCACAGCCCTACTATTCAAATCTCTTTGGCCAGAACTTAGTGAAATGACCTCACCTAGTTTCAAGGGAGTCTGGGAAGTACTTATTTTTCCTCCCTGCATGTAAGGTAAATATAACAAGCTAAAATGTGGGGTTTACTAAAGGACAAAGGAGAGAATGGAAATTGACAGGTGAATAGCAGCCTCTCTCTGCCAAAGAAAACACAGAAATGTTTTGAATTCCACAATAATGCAAAATGTCTACATTCCAGTGGTGAAATTGGAGATAACTGGGAAAACCAAAAATCACTTTTACATTTCTCATTCACTAAAAAAATTCAAACGTAAAAGTAGAAGAATTAAATTAATGCAACTGTTTTTTCTTTACTGATCTATATATTCTTAAGTCCTATATTTGAAGCAGCAGATAAACATGGACTTGCACCTACTAAAAATCCATCATAATCATTACACAGAATCAGAAAGTTTATTTACTTAAAACACTTTACAAGTATTATATAGTTATTGGACAATCATTTATTTAAAATATCCTAAATACAAAAATAAATCAAACATTGCTTCTATTTTTCAAATGTCAAAGTCTTTTCCATAGAAAATAGAAAAAAACTTTTAAAAACTAAATATTACAATTAAGCTACATCAAGTTTATTTTTTTATTTTTTTATCCTTACCCAATGACATCTTCATATGCTTTTTGAGAGAGAGAGAGAGAGAGGAAGGGGGACAGAGAGAAACATCGATGCGAGAGAAGCATCAATTGGTTGCCTCCGTAGCACCCAGACCGGGGGTCTATGCCGGGACTGGGGAATCGTATGTCCAGACTGGGGATGAACCCACAATCTAGGTATGTGCCCTGACCAGGAATTGAACCCGCAACCTTTTGGTTATGGTACAACGCTCCAACCACTGAGCCACGCTGGCTAGGGCAAGCTATAGCAAGTTTAATAACTGCACACCGTTTTCTTTTGTGGTTGTGCTTTAGTGTTTTACAAATTTCCGGGCTACTTCTTTGCAATGTACAGGTTCACAATAAGAATGAACTCATACAACCGTATACACACATTTTACATAGGAATGGTTCTTGTTAAATATACATACAGAAAAACTAACATAATAGTATTGTGCACTAAAAGCTACTCCATAGAGTCAGATGTGCCACTACACAGAAACAGGTACAGATGTACAAGCATTATCTAACATTCTGATTAGCACTCCAGTTATCCAAGACGACATCATAATAACGGATGCCCAGTTTACGTGTCTAGACAACACATTAATTCTTAATCTATTAGTTCTATTAATTCTATATCATTAGTTTAACAGCCTTATTCATTGAAAAAATACAGTGAACTTAAAGTATTTTTCAATACATTAAGTTAATCTCAGGATAAACATCATTGTCATATGTATACACACATTTTAAAGAGAGAAATACCAATTTTACAGCAAATGCTCAAAATTAAAGACCATTTCCAAATTAGTCTGTGGTTTTACTTTATTATCACTGGGATACATAACAATTTACCACATAGATAAATGCTACATTTCCCTTCCCTGGTATATGCACTTAAACATCACCTACAACACAATACATGTATAATTCATGGTTTATAAGAAATATTCATAATGCTTTACCACCCACGGGGTGTCAATCTCTCTATATTAACCAGATGTGAAAAAGAATCTCTCTTCTGGCCAGTTCCTGAATTTCCATATGATTAATCACAATAATATAGAACTTTAAATTACATTAGTCTTGTATAAATACTTATATATCAAGCAATTTAAATTCTACTTATCAACTAGAAAAGTAGTAAATCACAAAATTTCTTTTTCTCTGTTAAGAAAAAAGAGTCTAGTTTTAGTTCCTTATTCAGAAATTGCATGATTTAGAAATTCCAAGTATAATAATCTAAAATTTATGAGCAATTGAACTGTGAAAATACTAGTTTATTGAAACTGATGTTTTACAATAAATTCCTTTAAAAGGGAGCTTGAAGAGCTTGTAAAATCTCAATTATGAGCAAGTAGTAAATACCAAAGGAGCTCATGTCTTACATTGACCAAAATATACCAAAATGCCATAATATTTAGAAAACTTTAATAAGCATGCTTAAAATATTTTCAAAGCCTTATTTCATTTTCACGGGCAAGCAGAGACTACAAGAATATATGAAAATGCAAACCAACAACATATCTGTACTGAAAAAAAGACATCAAAATCTAAGAGGTAGTCAACAGAAGTAACCCTGATAAAACAAAATATCCTGATAGATGTGCCCTAATCTCAAAAACTTAAATAGAGTATGAAATTCTTGTATTTTCAGTAATTAAAAAACATTTACTGGTAAAGAATTTAAAAACCAAGAATCTAAATGAGTAACACTGTAAATGAAAACAATATTCATATTTTCAAGGAAAGGTTAAGAATAAACTCTAGACCCAAGGAGGTCTACGACCTGCAGGACAAATCTGACCTACCACCAGTTTTTGTAAAATAAAGCTCTACTGAAACACAGCCATACCTATTTGGTTTACCTATTGTGTATGGCTGCTGCTTTCGTACGTACTTAACAGCAGGGCTGAGTACTTGCTGCTGATCATATAGCCAGCAATGCCTAAAGTAATTACTACAGTATTCAACTTTCAGAAATGCAAGATATGAGTTATGTCACAATTCAATTCCTTTTCATACTGAAATAGTCCAGACATTTTTCTGCAAACTTTTGTGGTCTAACATCAAGGAGTATTTCAGTGTTATAAAAAGACTTAGTATGGCACTGTCCAACAGAACTTTCTGTAATGATGGAAATATTTTATATCTGTACTGTCCAATGCTATAGCCATTAGCCAATGTGGCTCCTGAGCATTTGAGCTATGGCTAGTGCAACCAAGGAACTTAATTTTAAATGATTTAATTAACATTGCCACATGTGGCTTGTGGCTACAATACTGAACAGCACACATTATACTGAACTAAATTAAAATTCCAAAGTGTAACTCTTCAAAACATTAGAAAGTAACACCTTTCAAAATGAAGAGATTTAGGCAGAAACAAACTGAATACCATAAACAGCCTAAGACAGATTGCTTAATTGGTAAACAATATCAAATTGATTACAAATTGTTTTATCACTGCACCATCTCTTCCTAGAGAGGAGGCAAATTTATTATAGTATTTTTAGCAGAAACTTTTGATAATTTTATGCCTAAAAGCAAAATAATTGTAAACTTCATTAATTACATTAAAAAGTATATGGATGTTTCACACAAAGTATATTTTTAGCTTGTTTCACATCAGAAAGTCACCTCTTATAAAAATCAGTAGATTTCCTCACCCATCACATTTCATCCATGCTGTGCATAAGCCCTTAATTTATGGTAGGTACAAAGAAATAAAACCTCTTCTGAATCTGCAAAATTTCCAATTAGTTACTTTACTATGGCAAAGTCACTTCAGTCAAAACGTCCAAGTTTTATATCTTCTACTACATGAAAAAATATGAGCATTCAATGCCAGAATTTGATGCTAGAGGGAAACCTTTGTATATATCAAATAAAAAATGTAACTTTTTATAGTCCTTCATGTGCCTACCGTAAGACTATTTTATATGGACCAAAACAATACCATGAATAGAGATGTATTTTTAAATTACTTATTAGTGATTACACAGTGCAAATTAACCAAGTTACTGACACAAATGAAAACATTAAACTAAAATACAGTCGATGTGAAATTATAATACTCTCAAAACACAAATGTTTGAGATGTGTACCTAATTACATCTTCTAATTATTCAAATATGCCCCCTCAGGGAGGTAGCTAATTCTATATTTTGTTCTCAAAGTCAGCCAGTGAAATTAATTTCGTGCCTTTTGAATAGCTGGTATCCTGTATCATAAACTTCTTTTTCAATCTGGTAGTTAACTGAAAGACAGAAAATATTTAAGGGCACTTCTGTTTGTTTTCTTTTGAGTTTAATCAGATGTTGTAGCAGGAACCTTAACAGAGAGACTTCTTCTGGTGCTGGTGATGTGCCGCTGCTGTGCTAAGAAGGAGCGTGCGGGAGGGCATGTGCCAGCTTCTCTGCAAGCACCGCTGCTGCTCAGAAGTCTAGATTCCATCCCCAGTTTCTGAAATGCTAGGCTCTAAACAAAAATAAACACATAAGATGACTACTTAGAGTTTAAAGTGCTTTTCACATACATAAAGTCATTTAATCCTCAGAACAATCCTACAAAGCTTGTGTTTTCCTCCTTTTTTGAATAGAAAAGAATAAGGGATCAGAAGCTAATTAATCTACACATGATAATGCTAGTAAGAAGGAGAAAACAAGGGCATAAAACCCAGTTTCTCTATTTTAAGCCACTAAATATAAAATCATTAAAAACAAGTAGCTTAAAATAATGTTCTAGAATTAACTTTAATTAAAACAATTAAAAAAAAAAGGTTCCAAAGCAAATTTATGTGTTTGGGCCATCACTCCACCTACTATGAGCAGACATAACTTGGATCAATGGTTATCAAAGTGTGATCTGTGGTTAATATTAGCACCACTAGAAATGTGTTTAAAAATGCAAATTCTACCTATAGATTCTACCCAGACTTCCTGAAAAAGAAACTCTGCAGGTGAGTCCAATAACTTTTATTTTAACAAATCTTCTGATGTATGCCGAAGTTTAAGAACCACAATATAGTTCAGATTTACTGTGATTTATCAACATATTGATACCTGACGAAATTCCTGCAGCCGTAGCCATTGGGTTTCTTAGTAAGGGAAATCATTCCTTCTCTCTCATAAGCCAGTGTAACACATTTCACTGAACTTAGCATCATTAGTGATTAGTATAATACATGGAATCAAGTAGACGCTCAAAATATATAGGTGGAAAAATGAATAAATAATGCATTATTTGGCTTTAATATCCTTAATGATTTATGTATCAAAAGGCCATAGAAGAACAAGAAAACAATATACAGTCCTGGATACTAACTAGAACGATTAACCCATGATGGGAACACCTCACTTGTAACTTCCTTCAAGTTCCTGCTAAATTAAGCCTGATTTTACCAAATAGAGATGGAAAGGGAAGAAAAGAACACAGAGGAAAAGTATGATGGCATGAAAGGAACAAACCACGTCTGCGGAAGGGTAACCAATTCTATGCAGTGAAGCACAGGGTTCACACGTACGAGTCTATGAAGTGATATTCTCTCATACCAAACAAGTATCACCCAAGGCAGAGAGTGGCTGCATTATTACCTATTCTAGCTGACTGAGAAAACCCAAAAGAACCATATATATCATGAAACACTACTTTTCTTAAAAACATCCTATAGATACTAAAAATAAAAAAGTAAAATACATTTCAAATTATTTTATACTATTTTTTCTCTTTGTCAGGACAATTATTTAAGAGTATTCCCTGGATTTAAAAACAAATAAGGAATACATTAAATAATACACTGACAGGCTGTAGGGGATGTTAAAATAAATATTGATTACTACAAGCACTTAATTTTGTATTACACAGATGTTCATATTTCTAAAGAAACCTTTTATGGACTACAAAGAAAATGTTTTAGCTCAAATAAGGCAATTTTTAAAAAAAATATTTATTTTTAAAGAGAGGGGGAAGGAGGAAGAGAGGGAGAGAAACATTAATGTGCGGTTGCCTCTCGCACCCCCTACTGGGGACCTGGCCTGCAACCCAGGTCTGTGCCCTGACTGGGAATCGGACCGGCGATGCTTTGGTTCGAAGTCTGGCACTCAATTCACTGAGCAACACCAGCCAGGGCTCAAATAAGGTAATTTAAAAAGTATTAATGGAGTGTTGTATGTGTGCTTCATGTGTATTAATGAAAGGTCAGTGAGTCATGAAATCAATTTATTGATTCTGAAAAGCTCAAAATCAACTAAACACATTAAACTAAAACATAGTCAATTTGGATTATTACCAACATCTTTTAAAATATAATTTATTGATTATGCCATTATAGTTGTCCCAGTTTTTCCCCCTTTGCCCCCCTCCAGCTGGTACACCCCATTCCCTCCAGCAATCCCGACCCTTAGTTCATGTCCATTGGTCATGCATGTAAGTTCTCTGGCTACTCCATTTCCTATACTGTTCTTAACATCCCTGTCTATTCTGTACCTACCAGCTTGTACTTCTTAATCCCTGCACCTTTTTCCCCATTCTCCTTCACCCCCCTCCAACTGATAACACTCCAAATGATCTCCATATCTATGATTCTGTTTCTGTTTTCCTTGTTTGCTTAGTGTGCTTTTTAGATTCAGTTGTTGATAGCTGTGAATTTATTGTAATTTTAATGTTCATAGTTTTGATCTTTTTCTTAAATAAGTCCCTTTAACATTTCATATAATAACTCCATTAGCTTTACATTGTCTGGGAAGCACTTTATCTGCCCTTCCATTCTAAATGATAGCTTTGCTGGATAGAGTAATCTAATTGTAGGTCTTTGCTCTTTATACTTTGAATACTTCTTGCTAGTCCCTTCTAGCCTGCAAAGTTTCTTTTGAGAAATCTGTAGGTAACTATCTGCTTTTCTCTTCCTACTTTTAAGACTCCCTTTTTATCTTTAACCTTTGGTATTTTAATTATGCTGTGCCCTTGTATGGTCCTCTTTGTGTCCATCTTGTTTGGGACTCTCCATGTTTCCTGGACTTCTATGTCTATTTTCTTCATCAAATTAGGGAAGTTTTCTTTGATTATTTTTTCAAGTAAGTTTTCAATTTCTTGCTCTTTCTCTTCTCCTTCTGGTACCCCTATGATTTTAATATTGGTACGTTTGAAGTTGTCCCAGAGGCCTCTTACCCTATCCTCGTATTTTTGGATTCACTTTTTCTTCATGCTGTTCTGACTGAATTTTTTTTACTCCTTGTGTTCCAAATCACTGAATTGATTCTCAGCTTCATCCACTCCCCTGCTGGTTCCCTGTAGATTTTTCTTTATTTTACTTAGTGTAACTTTCCTTACTGCCTGGGTCTTTTTTATGCTGTTGAAGTACCCAATGAGTTCCTTGAGCATCCTAATAACCAGTGTTTTGAACTCTGCATCTCATAGGTTGCTTATCTCCATTTTGTTTAGCTCTTTTTCTGGAGTTTTGTTCTGTTCTTTCATTTGGGCCATATTTCTTTGTCTCCTCATTTTGGTGGCCTGCCTGTGTTTGGTTCTAGTATTAGGTAGAGCTGCTTTGACTCCCTGTCTTAGTAGCGTGGCCTATCACAGAAAAGCACACCAGTGAGTTGGTTGGGGCAGAGCCTTAGGTAATCGCCAGAGTGGGGCAACCATGTGAGCCATGTTGATGGAGTCTCAGATATGGTGTTCCTGCTCTGTGGCTCTGTGTCGGGGAGGGCTCAGAAAGGGGACAATGCCACTACTTGGCCTTTGGAGTTTTGTCTGGGAGGAAGCTATCCCCCAGCACTCAACCTGATGCCAGACACTTCAGTTTCTCCACATATGCCACTGGTGCCCTTCTAGCTGCTGTGCAGGGGCTAGAGCCCAGAGGGAGTCAGTCTGCCTAAGCCCTAAGTCCATTGAGGGACCTTTAAGAGGAGACTCCTGAGAGTCCCACAGTTTCTTCTACCACCGCAATCCCCACTGGTTTTTATAGCCAAAAGCTATGGGGACTTAATCTTCCTGGCGCTGGAACCCTGGGCTGGTTGGTCTGGTGTGGGGCTGGGATGCCTTGCTCCTAAGGTATCCCTCCTGATTTTTATCCACCACACGTGGGTGTGGGACCAACCATTCCATGTCTCCAAGTCTCTGCCCCTTCTACCCATCTAAATGAATGTGGATTCTTTAATTCCTTGGCTGTCAGATTTCCACACAGCTCAATTTTCTGACAATTCCAGGTAATATTTGTTTTTCAGTCATAATTTTTGCTGTGGTTATGCGAGGAGACAAGCTGTGTTTACCTGTGCCTCCATCCTGACCTTTGATGTTACCAACATTTAAAAAAAACAGCATATGACAGAAAATATCCCAAGTGCAATGAACACAGGGTAACTTTTGTTTACGTATATAATGTGTATATACTGGTTTGTGGTATAAAATCCATTTCCTGGTCAAAATGTTTTGATACGCACTGTTCTAAACATCCAATCGTTGGCTGAATTTCAACTCACCTTATTATACCAGGCAGAAACAATGAGTTTTTCTTCATAATCACGGAATTTTGCAACTTTACACTCACTCTGGAAAAAGATATGAACACTATTAAAATCCCCAAAATAACCCCAAATGACTAAAAACAGAATCATTTCTTCATATGTTCATTATTGAGAGAATTTGATTAATGCATTTTGAGGAACATAAAATCATCAAAATGTGAACTGAATCAGGGAGAAATGGATATACAACAGCTTGAAAGAGTAAGATTGTGACTAGTAAATCTTTATTTCAGAAATTTTACTGGTAGAATAGGTATTAAAAAAACAAGAACAAAAAAAGAAAAAACAAGAACTAGTGATTCTTATACCACAGTCCTCTAAATCTAGAAAAAAGTAAAAACTGGTTTAGATAATGAAACAAAGCTGCACCTATTGAGGAGTTAAAACTAAGGAGAAAGGGAATAATTTAAATAACCCAGAAAATCCCTTACATCTCCTATAAAGCTTAGCATGAATTATTCTCTCTCAGTTCTTGATGACCTATATCCTCGATTGCCTGTGGCCATAGTTACATGCCACCTAGAGACCGACATCCATTTCTTAATTACTCTATTATAGCTAATTTTATAATTTTGTTGAGTACCAGATATAGTTAGATCATAAAAAATTATAATCTTAAAACATCTGAATGTTCGCACCGTAAGATGCTGACAACAGAACAAGCCTGCAGGAAATGAGGGAGGTGAGGTGCCTTTCTTCTGGCTCACAGCCACTCCAGGCAAACACTCCCCGGGAAAGGTGGCACAGAGAACAACCTCTGCTATTCACACCATTTGTCTCCTTTTTACTTTTTTCAGTGTATAGATAAATATACATAAATTAAAGGCCCATATGCTGTGACTTAACTGAAGTTTCCCTGGAGAGCCCTAGGGTTAAAGGCACCATTCTGTCATCACATGTGTTAGGGAGCTGCATGTCCAGCATCAACAGTGCTGTCCGCTGCCATTGCCTTCGACTGAGAAGTGAATAATAAGAGCAACTTAGATTTCAGAGATTCAGTCCAAGTCTCATTATCTGACAGATGAGAAAACTGAGGGCCAGAAAGGGGAGGTGACCACTTTACAATAAGTTACCAGTAAAAGCTGTAACCCTGGCCTCTGGTTTATGTAATATTTAGTAGTGGGAGAACAGAGATAAGGGACACAGCCCCTGGCTTCAATTTGCTCTGACACAATTTGAAAAGAAAAACAATGCTACCATGGGATAAAGTCATGGGTTTAAAGCACATGGAGTTACTATGGAGAGAGAATTTTGTCTAAGGCATACAGGGAAAGCTTGACAGAGGAAGAGATATTTGAGTTGGATCCTCAAGAATGCGTAGTATTTCTTTAGAGATGTCTTTAACCAGTGCTTTCTATAACCATCAACATGGTCTGAACAAGAACTTTTACAAAGTGCACATAAGGCTGAATACCTAAGGCTGTTATGTATTCTGGATGTTCAAGTCTTTAAACAAAGTATTTTCACCACAGCCCGTATCTGTTGATACTGGCCCAGAAATAATGTGAAGAAAATGGTAAGTGAACATGTGTTTCTTTGAAATAAACCATTTCTAGTTGATTCAAATAGAAACCAGCTATCAATTATAAGAATTTCAAGGCGACTATCTGGAATTCAACAGGGTTGTGCAATGGCCCACATGTTATTATGAGGAAGTATATACCGACTTCAAGAACAGCATCAAATCTCACCATAGTATTAAAAATGGTAGTTTTGTAAAACACTTCACAAAGAAAATTAGAACATGCTCAATTATAAAAATCTAAGAATATATAATTCTATACTGACATACCTATACTTCACCCAGCTCATAAAGATAATATAATCACTGACAAAAATAACTTTAAAATGTAAAGACTCAGTTAACTAATGAGAACATGCTGCCGGTAACATAACTTTACATGATTCATAACAGACTGCCACTTTACTCAAAGGCTTACTGGGACTCTGAAGTGCTTCCGTCTCTCAGGGATTCCACCTAAGAAGTTTGTTTGGGCTTGGAGAAGAGATAAGATGAACCTGGTTACCTAAGTATAGTTCCCTATGTAAAAGGTGAGCTTGGTTTCTTTCTTTCATTTCTTTTTTATTTTTCTGAATATACTCTCATCCATATACTTTTAAAGGGCATATGATAGAGGAGTCTATTAAGAACAAAGTGGCATCTATATGACAGGCTGTTACGAATCACGCAAAGGGATTCGTAACAGAAGGAGAGAGATACATGCAGCAGGGTGCATAAACTGGGGCGGGACCAATCTTGTGGGCTAGTGACGTGCTCTGCAATAAACATACACAGTGCTAAAGCAGAATATTTCTAACTTCTTGTGAAACTTGATCATTGATGGCAAATACATGTCAGTAGTTAATTACCAGGATTACCCAGAACAATTAAGAGGAGATGTATAAATGTGGAAGTACTACCTCCAGAATCTCAATTCTTCTCTCTTTTTCCGCCAACTGCTTTCTAAGTAGCATAATTTCAGCTGATGCTGGATTTAATTTGGGATCTAAAGTTTTTATTACCTGTTGAAAGAAAAAATTATGCTCACTTTATCTTATCAAATATTGAAATAAAAGAATATAGTCTATAAAATCAGTGTAAGTAGAAAATCATCCAGAAAGTGATCCAGCAGCTAACTATAGTGTGTCTCGCAATTTAATTTGAATTGCAAAATAACTTATTCTATAGATAAGAAACAATAAAATATTCAGTACAAAAATGAAAAGATCCTCATCCCAAAATCAAGCTTCCCTTCTCCAAGGCTTGGTAATCAGAGATAGTTATTTGGCCTTATCAAACTCTGAGCATTGAGGTCTTGAAGTAACCCGTTCCACATTTATCTGATTTGAGCACGTATGAATTCAATAATTATAGTGGAACTTGCTGACTATATAAACTAAGAGTGATACATACAAAAAATTCTTAGCAACAATCTCTTTTTATTATCATTATCTACTTAAATGTAGTAATTCAAAATATAAGATCAATGTAATAGATACTGATTTTGTCTACAAACACTATGGTGCCAATCACATTTATGTAAATTACTAGAAATTGAATAAAACTCAGATGTTGGGTATAACATTGTTCTGGCACTTAGCTAAACTACGTAGTCAGCAGTATAATAAAAAATCAACTTAGAAACATCAGGAATAAATTACAAGGGAAAACAAGTTTCCAATAATAAGGTCATCTGTATGATGTAATTACAAACTCATTAAAAATATTTAAAATTATTTAATGAGTTAGGAAGATGCCATATATAGTTGCAGAGGTATAGAAAAAAAAGAGTAGAAAGGTAATATGCCTAACAATTTCTGAGATACTATGCACTGAAATATATGCACTGTTAAGAAAAATATACCAAAAGTTTAACAGCAGTTGTCTCTGAGAACCTTTCTATACTTTCTATTTTTTTACTGCGGACACCCATACTTTGGCAACAGAGAGAAGCTGAACTGTGGCACAGACTGCCTGGATGTGTGCCAAGCCCTGCCTCCCTGTGGTTAAGTGTGGCTACGTGCCCGAGTCCTGTCCACTGAAGTGAAGGTGAAAGAGGTTCACACTGTTTCCCGGCTTGACTGATGACATAACCTAACACACAATCTATGCTCTCTCCCCCCTCCACTAGTTAGACAATGTCACTGAACTTGGGAACTGTGTGTTGAAGGCAGAACCTCTGTCACCTTAGGACTGTGAATGACTGCACGGAGCAGAGTGCCTCCCCAGCTGATGACTGGATTTCATATGACCAAGAACTAAATGTCTATTTTGCCAAGCCTAAAGATTTTGGGGTTTATCTGTTGCTGCAGGTACTATTTATGTCTTAATGAATATTATATAAAACTTAAAAATAAGAAGGGTAGATATTACCAGTATTTTAAAGCTTCATTGTAACATTTTTTTAATTTGGTACATTTTTTTATTCAATACATTGATATTTTCTGAGAGAACACTTAGAATTTATGCAGATAATATATGGCAGTCATGAACATAAGATTTCACGAGACCACTGCTAACAGATATTTAAAGTATAAAATTAAAAAAGAATAATTAGTGTGGTGAACATCAGAATAGTATTTAACTGTATAAGCTAGGCTAAATGCTAAAATAATTTCAAACAAGTTTGAAAAACTAAATTTTCATAAAAGGCAAATAGCTTTCATTTTAACAGCCATGAACGCCATATATTATAGTAGTCATTTTCTCTTATGAGGTCATTACAGTCCATATTTAAACTGTTTCTAAAAGCCATGTGCTCGTTTTAGCTGAGGCTGAAGAGTGAGAGGGAGAGAACAGAGGGCTGGCCTGGAAACGCCCCGGAAGCCTGACCAGCAGGGCAGCGGAGTGGGAGCGAAGTGACAGGATATAGCGAAACAACAGCAGCACAGTCAGGCGGAACAGGCCTAATGAGCACCTGAGTCACAGAGACCTGAGCTCTGTAAGAGAAGTCACTCACATTTCTTGCTTTCTCTAAGTACATTTTATATCGTTCCTCCATTGCTTTCATGTCTTCATCTTTCTTCTGAAGAGCAGCTTCAAGTTCACTGATTTTTTGTGCTGTAATTAAAAATGAAATGAAACATGACCAGTTACTCCCTATTTAAAATACTCCATTCTCACCTATAAAAATATATTTATCACATTTATTTTCTCAAGGACTGATAAGAGAACTTAAAACTTGTATTTATTCTTTGTATTGAATTCTTATCTAAAACTTTTGAACTACAACCAATACATCCTCGATCACTTTGTATTACTTTTTTCTTAAAAAATACCTATAATCTGCTTTATCTAAATACTTCTTTCCTATCTATCAAGTATTTCAATGAGCAAATATGCTTTACTATGTAAGCACCACCACAATAAGAGAAAATAAAGCATTCTTTTTATATAATGTTCAAAGTTCATTTTAACCTGATTTTAAATCATTATTTATATTTTCATAGTATTAATTCTATTACATTTCAAAATGTTTGATACTCCTACATATCAGTTCATTTTATTAGACTTCCTTTTTTTGCATTGAGATTAGATCATTTATTAATTACTTAAATCACTAAAAATTATCACAGTACTTATTTGTAGTGTATGTTATCTATGCTCTGTCCAAAGACTTAAGTCTTTTGTCAACTAAAAAGGGCAAGTGCTTAGATCCAGGTTTTTACAAATACCTACCATTCTGGTTTACATCTGGCTGAAGATCTTCAATGAGCTCTTGTTTCTTCTGTAATTCTTCATGGACCTCTGTTAGTTTTTCCCTAAGCAGTGGAAAAAAGAACAAGGAGCTTCGGAGCCAAATAGAACTAAGAATGAAAATTGGTTTCTGCCACATAACATTCGTGAACTGTGGGCTCGTCACTTTCTGATCCTTACTTTCCTCACCTGTGAAATGGGAAGAATACCTGCCAAATATCATAGGGGTTATTGTGAGGATGTAAACTGGTTGGCACATGATGGGTGCCAAAGATGTGAGAGTTCTTCCTCTACTACCTTTGCTTCCTAAGAAAGTTAAAAAAATATTTTATAGGATAAACATCCTACATTTCTGCATGATCTAGTTATGATAGTTGCCATCTTTGTAAACTCTTCAAATGGCATTAGTAATTGAAATATGTAGAAGTTTGGGATCATTGGCAGGCAGGCTGAACCTTTTAGCATGTTTTTCTTTTCGCTCTTTGGTTGCAGTGGTGAATATTCAATTGGCACTGGAGTATTTGCTTTTATAAACAAAATCAGAAAAGATATTAACTTTAGATCCTTTTAAAACCCTTCCCCTCTCATATTTGAAATGAAATATCAGTTTTACTTACATGTGAGCTTCCAACTTCTGTTTTAGTTTGCTGGACTATAAAAATTAAAAACAGTTGCTGTAAGGTAACTATAGTGGCAAAGATAAATTTCTCAGACACTGAAATCTCTTTATGTCCTTTTGAAGGTTTATTATTTAAAATTATAAATGGGTTGAAAATTTGTAATTCTAATAATAAACTTCTAAAAATGTGAATTTAGGTATTTTTTCACTTCCATGAGAAAGAAAAGAAAATAAGAGTACAATAGCAGAAAGAAAAATGCTTCATATTTCTGAATACAATGAAAATAAAATTTGAACTTGAAGAAAAACAGAAAATACAAGCTGGATGTGATATATGGAGGAGTATCAAACACATAAATGCCTAAAAAATCATTTATTTA